>CM077028.1:89162569-89407569 GCA_039090855.1 Macrothele yani
TAGGTGGTATGTTACAGAACTTCAAGTTGCTAGGATGCAATATGAGCATTAAAATTCACTTCTTATATTCTGATTTTAAAGGCTATTTTCCAAACAATTTAGGTGCAATGAGTGAGGAGCCAGTGAAAGATTTCACCACGACATCAAAGAAATGGAACGATGCTATCAAGGATGGTGGGATAAACATATCATGCCAGTTTTTTGTTGGTGCTTAAAAAGAGAGACTGGTGTAAGCGGTTACAAAAGGAAATCCCTTAAAGAAACATTTCTTGCTCCAAAGAAACAGCTGAAATTGTTTCAGGGTGTAAATAGTATCTTTTACACAGTAATAGTTTAAAACTGGATGGATTCATGCCATAAACATATTATTGTAAGTATATATCATTATGTACAGTATATGTGTATCCTTATCATATTATGTTCAACCTTCATTTGCAAACAAAAACGGTACGTGGTGCAGAAGAAATAATGTCTGTTTTGGTTTAAAACTCAGGCTTCACGCGACAATAACACATAAACATATAAAACGAATGAAACACACAAAGTCACGTACGGTAAAAGGTTCGTTTAGCAGCAGCTTTTGGTCACCCTACGACCTTGAACACCTGGATGGGCTGGTTGCCAGATTTTAGAAGAGAGATCCAAATAAATGGGATTTGGTGAGGGGTCTCTGAATTGCAGTTTTTGGTGAACAAAATTTCAATGCTCTCTTGGAAACACAGAGATGCCTTGTTGATGAATGGGACAACTTTTTTAGTTTCTTTTCAAATGAGAACAGCAGAGGTGTCTTCAAGGGTTAGTGCAGATACAGCTGTCTTTGGAAGACCATTGGAAACATCTTTTTTGTATTCACCAAGTCTTGTTTTGATGCTTCGGTAGGTGCTTCCAATATACATATATGTGCTTCCAATATACATATTGGAAGCACCTACCGAAGCATCAAAACAAGACTTGGTGAATACAAAAAAGATGTTTCCAATGGTCTTCCAAAGACAGCTTTATCTGCACTAACCCTTGAAGACACCTCTGCAGCTCCCATTTGGAAAGAAATCAAAAAAGTTGCCCCATTCATCAACAAGGCATCTCTCCATTTCCAAGAGAGTATTAAAATTTTGTTCACAAAAACTGCAATTCAGAGACCCTCACCAATTCCCATTATTTGGATCTCTCTTCTAAAATCTGGCAACATTTCCAACACCCCAACTTCAAATTGTAGTTCTGACAACCAGCCCATCCAGTCGATCGCAGGTGATCAAGGTCGTAGGATGACCAAAAGCTACCGCTAAATGAACCTTTTACCATATGTGACTCTGTGTGTTTCGCTCATTTTATATGTTTAAATGTCTGTTTTGTAATCAGCGCATTGATATTTACATAAATCACTTGAAAATTTGAAAACAAGATGAAAAAAGTTTTTATTTGTAAGCTAGTGTTATTGGTCATCAACATCATTTGGTCAAAAAGAAATTAAAAGAACTTAAAAACTAAATTAAAATTTCACGGGATTTTTCTAGGAAAAAGTTGCAGATTTATATTGCATAATTAAAAAAAACTCTTCTTTTTCTTCAGGAAGTTACTTACGGCACTCTTTTTTTTTTTTTTTTTTCGTTACTATCATAGTTATGGTTTATCTCAACAGTAATGGCGGTTGTTTTCATAAAATCTTGCCCAGATGTTAGTTTGTGATAAACTTCTGCAGTCACTGATGATGGAGTCCTTCTGAATTTTAAATTCTTCTTCTAATTTTCTTTTTAGGAAGTGTTTTGAAAGCTGATAGCCTTTAGGTAATCTCAATCCATGTTGTGACTAGTTTCTCTAAAGTGCCTATCTAAACCTGTTTTGTGGAAGCAATTTTTTATAGGTGCTTTGTCTTCTGCTATTTGAGCATCAAGTATGCGACCTGCCTGTCCTATGTAAGATAATACACAACTACATTTTACTTTATAGATTACTCCTTGCATTTTTAGAAGATTACTTTCTCTTTGAACTATCCTTGATTTTTTTCTACTGAGCTGTCTAAACATGGAGGCTGTCTTATATTATTCTGGCAAAAAATATAATGCTCTGGTGTGCAAAAACTTGAGGATGAAATGGAAAAAGTAAAATAACGCTATAAATAACAGCAGCACCCAAACACAAATTAACTCAGGACTGTGTCTGGGAACATGATCATGATGGAACATGACATACATAATATGAATGACATGTGGTTTGTGTGACATTAGGACAAAATGTGCTCATGCAGCCCAATAGCATCAGTTGAATAGAAGTCACTGAATGGTATGCATAAGTGTTACAGATATTTGATTGTGTCTGTTGTGTGCTAGCAATGACCAAATGGCCCATTGATAACATCTTGATGATTTTACTTGTGGTTGAATAACTGGGAGGCTTGAGGAGGGATGTAATGAGTGTGGCCCAAGAGTTCGGTATTGACCATAGCATCATATCGTGTGCGTGGTCAGCCTTCAGGGATTACAGGCACAGCTGTGCAAAAGACCAGTGGTGGCCGTCCACCAAAAACCCTCCCCAATGAGGATAGCCATCTGCTCCTACAGGCCAAGAGGGATCGACACCCAGCAAGTAATCTTGCTAAACCACTGAACATGAACATGGGATGCACAATATCACGGTTTACAGTGACCAGGCAACTACACAAAAGTACACTGTTTGCCCAATGACCAGCACATTGCGTTCCATTAAAAACTGCTCACCAGAGACACCATTTACAGTAATCCAGAGAACATAAGGACTGGACAGCAGAACAATGGCATACGATACTCTTTACTGAGGAGAGTAGATTTAGTCCCTCTAGTGATTCTGAACATCAGCTAAACTGGCATGAGATAAGTACTTGGTATTGCCCCAAAAACTTCAATGAAATGGATAGGTATCGCCCCAAAAACATCAATGAAAATGATAGGTATGGAGGCCATGGTGTTCTCATATCTGGAGGCAGGGGCAGTTCATCATTAGGGGCCAGAGGGGCCGGGCCCCACCTAAAAATTTCCATTTCTAGAATTATTTTTTTTGCCCTGATTCTTATTCTCTCTCTTAACTACATGGTGATAAACTTTTCCCTTCAAAAACCATTACCTAACGGAAAAGTTTCCTTCAAAAACGAAAAACTATTCCCTTAGGAAAGAGATCACGTTCAGTGTGTGAAGTTATTGGGGCCAGCTTCAACAGGCCCCAGTAACATCACTACGCAAGTGAAGAGGAGACGATTTTCTCCCAGTCTCATTCAGTATGATGACCTACATACAACACTGCCTTAACTGCATGTGCAAAAAAACCTGTGGGGCCAGATCTATCTGGCTTCGCGCTAATTTGATTGGCTGGGAGAGTATCTATTTCCTTAACGCCGTGGGTTGACAGAGGAGCTTACCCTGACCGAGCTCAACGGTGGCGGGAGGGTTTTAAATGTTGTAGCAAAGTTCAGTTAGTTGTTTTTTCTGTGTGTGTCCCTTTCGATGATGTATTGTTCCTTTGTGTCGTGACTTTTTTTGCTTGTCGAGTACAATGAAGGGAGTGGATATTTTTTAAATCTCTGTTCTTTGCTTTAAATCTGGAAGAAGAGCTTCACTTAAAAAAACTCAGTGCTTATCACCCCCAAGAAATTTTAGTTTGAGCTTCACTTAAAAACACAGTGCTCATCAGCCCAAGAATTTGAGTCGAAAAGCTTAACTTAAAAAAAACTCTGTGCTTATCAGCCCAGGAATTTGAGTTTCCAAGAGTATGAAGTTTACAAACGCTTTGCAGAACAAATTTCAGTTTTAACTAAGATGATTTTCTATGCTAAAAATAAATAAATAAATGAGAAAACCTGTAAGTATAATTTGCACATAAGTACATATGTTTTTAGGTTTCACAAGTTCTTTTAAAAAAAGGTTAAACCTTTCAAATAATGCAAATGGTAGTATGGTACTCATTCCACACGGGACGAAATTCCTGAAACATTCCCTCCCTGCATATATTTGGAGTTATTATTTTATCACTAATTCATTTTTTTATCCTGTGAATCCTGTGATTATTCCTCAGTTGAGAAATTTAAAGAAACACAAAACACAACTAACATAAATTAACACTCATATGTTTTAAGGTAAAAATTATATTTAATGAGTTTTAACATTTTTCTGTTACTAGTTATGCATTCAAATCTGAGGAAAATTTTTTTCGTGTGCAATAAAATAGTTGACACATTCCTGCCTGATTTGGGCATTATTGAGTCAAGGGGGTAAACAGAGGCAGAGTAAAAGAATCGGGGGGGGGATCTAAATAGTTGGCCTAATAATGACAGTTTTTTTTATTTCATTGTTTGACTTCGGCTACTGGCGCCACCTGTTTCAGTTGCCACAAGCTGCCACTGTCTGGAGGTATTCTGATCAATGGACATACAGAGCTCCAGATACTGAAAGGAGACACTGTACTGAAGTAATCCTTTCCCATGTTCATCTGTTCTAAGGTGCCACCTGCCCACAGTTTGCATTAACAAATGATAATGCCACATCTTGTCATGCGGTGGCTGTTAATGAGCTGTTGGAAAGTGAACACACTGGGCAGATGAATTGGTCTGCATGTTTCCCCAACCTAAATTCCATAGAACATGTGTGGGATGCTCTGAAGAGATGTTTTGCGGCACATCAACACACACAGGAAACTGTCCAACAGCTGAAAATGGCACTGATGGAAGAATGGGCAATGTTACTGCAAGAACTCATCAAAAACCTAGTGCAAATCATGGACAGATTGAGCGAATCATTCATCGATATTAGGGGTGATCATATCCTTCACTGAGGACCTCTTCTTCCCTTTGTACTGTCTTTGATGGCAGTGATGCATCTGTATCATAGCACCCAGTGTTATGTAGCCAATTCTGAATAAAGTTCCACTACATCCTTTAGCATCTGCAGTTGAGTCAGTGTTGTTTTTGTCATTATTTCAGTAAGTAATAGAAATTCTATGGTTTGAATTTCACATATTCAAGCCACTCCTCTGCAATGTTATAGGTCAGAACCTAGTTCATCCTGAAGTTTTGCACACCAGTGTACAAGACTAGCTCGAGGATTGGCATAAAGTATAATACAAGACTAGCACCAAGTTTAGACAATAAAGTAAAAAAATTCCACGGATAGTTAAAAGGGAGGATAATCTTTTAAAAATGCAAAGATTAATCTATGAAGTCAAATGTAGATGTGCCCTATTTTACATAAGAGAGACAGTTTTCAGACTTGAAACTTGAACAGCAGAATATAAAGCAGATTTCAAAGCAACTTCCTAAAAAGAGAATTAGAAGAAGGACTTGAAATTGCAAAGGAAAAGGATTCCATCGTCAATGACAGCTGAAGTTTGTCACAGCAAGATCTTATGAAAAACAACGACAACTGTTGAGGTTAACCATGACTGTGGTAACAACATAAGAAAAAAAATGCCAACAAGTAACTGCCTAAAGAAGGAGAAGAATTTTTCCAAAAAAATTTGCATTATAAATCTGAAATGTTTTCCTAGAAAAAACAAAACAAAATATTTAGTTTTTAATTTAATGAACTAGGAAGCCAGTGTTCAGAAATGAGCTTTACTTATACAAGAACTTGAAATTAAGAAAAAGACCTATTATCAATAATCACACAGGCTTTTCCCTAATGGAAGAAGCACTCAAATGGCTAACCATTACTATTCAAGTGACAACGAATTGTAGTGATAATGATCTAACAAACAAGAAGGGTCTTCCTTTGAAGATGGACAATGATAAAAAACAAACATCTAGTAAAAAAAAAACTTATAAATAGCAAGAAGAAGAAGTACCACAATTAACGATAATTGCGGATGGTCTCTTCCAATTGAGTGGCAGCAACTACTCCAGTGACATAGTCCTGATGACGAACTAGGCTTTAGTTCGAAAATTTGACAACCAACTTTCATTAAAAATAACCTCTAAAAGACCCGTAAAAAAAAAAGTTATTCCACAATCACTATGAATAGAGGTGCCATAAATGCATTTACAACTAGGATTATAAATTTTGGAAATTACTATAATTACATACATCATTACATCATGTAATGTGGTATCGTTAAAAACTAGAAGACAGACAACTGTTGAAAAGAACATTGGATTACCAATTGTAGCTCTTTTTCTATCTAGCTCAGCGAGTATCCTATTGTCTTGTTCTAACTTTGCCATTAAGATGTCCAGTTCCCTCATGGTAACAGATGTTTCTGTGAAAATAAATGTTTAAGTTACTATGATGCACTGCTATCAGTTTAACAGCATAAAACATGTACAATAAGAATTAATCCATTATAACTTACAAATAATCAATCCAGATATACAATGTGAGATGTTAGTAACAATAGCAATACAAGAAACATTCTCATATATATTTTCAAATCTAGCTGATCTACTTGTGCAAACGAAAGGCAAGCCCAACTAAAGAAAAAACTGATAATATGGCTAACAAAAAAGATGACACCGAATTTTCAGGTGTAATGAGCATGCCTTTTGAATTCGTTCTGATGCAAGTTAAATTTATCAAAGCTATTCAAAGTTAATGGAACCAATATGGAAAACAATAGTAACTGATGGTAGAAAGACGCTTTTCAATAGGGTTTTTAATCCTGCAGATATTGCTGTAAATGGAATTGTGAGCTTACGCTCTCTGGTTGCAGACTTGTGCATTAAGAAAAATTTGAATTAATATGAGAAACATTTCGTAGCGGAAAAGCTCTCCAACAAAGAAAGAATTTTTCAAATCAAACTCTTCAATGCAGAGATATGGACAAATATAAGAGCATCTATGCCCCATGGCAGGAAAACCATGCATTATTTAGGAAGAAAGTATTATCAAAAGATTTTTCGATGTAAGCAGTATCAGTCCAAGAAAAAAAAATTTTAGTCAAGTTTTCAGGAGCTCAGATTTTGCTGCAAATACATCAGAAGCAGAAGTTAACACTTATGCCTCCAGGTGGCCAAACTATTCTTTACCAAATATTAGAAATTATGTGAAAAACATTTTTCATCAGCAGCTGTATGCAATACAGGAAGAATATTTTAAATTGGAGTTTTAAAAGCAGAAATAATGAAAGAAAACGCAATTTACCTTTGCGTCTCCTAGTGGAAAGTCTATGAATTATTTGAAAATTTTGAATTCATATCCAACAAAGAAGGAATTTTTCAAATCGGACTCCTAGAAGTAGAGATATTGACAAAAATAAGATATACATCTACACCCCCTGGAGTAAAAACCATGCATTATTTTAAGAAGAAATATTCTTAAAAGGTTTTGTCAACGTGAACACATTTTTTTCAATCCAGATTTTAGAAGCTCAGATTTTGCTGCAAATACATCAGAAGTGGAAATTAAGACTTACGCTCCCTGGTGGCTAAACTCTTTTTTACCAAAATTAGAAATTATATGCAAAGGATTTCCCATCAAGAGCTGTATCTGGTGCAGAATTTTTTTCAAATCTGAGTTTTAGAAGCAGAGATATTGGGGGAAACACAATTTACCTTTATGCCCCTTAGTGGAAAGTCTATGAATTACATGAAAATTTTGAAATTATATGAAAAACATATTACACCGGAAACTCTATCCAATAAAGAAAGAATTTTTCAAATCGGACCATTAGAAGCAGGGATATTAACAAAAATAAGATATATATCTATGAGCCCTGGTGGAGAAACCATGCAATATTTTATGAAGAAAATATTCTGAAAAAGTTTATCAACATACGCGGCTTTGGTCCACGAAATAATTTTTTCAATCGAGATTTTAGCTCAGATTTTGCTGCAAATACTCAGAAGTAGAAATTCACACTTACACCCCCTGGTGGCCAAAGTATTCTTTATGAAAAATTAGATATTATATGCAAAAGATTTTCCATCAGGAGCTGTATCTGCTGAAGAAAAAAATTTCAAATCGGAGTTTTAGAAAAACAGATATCGGGGAAAACGTAATTTACTTTTATGCCCCCTAGCCAAAAATCTATGCATAATTTGAAAAAATAACTAAAATACTCTTCGACATAAATGGAATCGAAAGATAAAAGAATTTTTTCAATCGAATGTTTAGAAGCAAATATATGGAATAAAATGTATTTTGAATTCGACATCACTGCATTTATGCCCTCTAGCGGCGAAATTGTAAGTCGTAAAAAAAAAAAAAACGAAATGAAGGATCATTATTCGCATATTTCAAGCTTCCCAATGCAATTTTTTTAAATCGGACTTATAGTTGCCGAGATATGGTGTCTACAGACAGATGGACGGACAAACCGATAACATAAGCACGATCTTTTTTTACAAAAAACATGCTAAAAATGTGTTTTATAAAACTAAAAATATGTCTATAATGACTAAAATGAAATGTCATAACTTTTTCTTCTTGCTCATGTTCCTACGCCACTAAATCGGATAGTGTTACTATTTTCTAAGAATCACTTCTCTAAACAGTATGAAAAACTGAACATATGTGTGACACTTGGTAAAAAATTTCAGTTATAGAATTATCATCCCATTCATGTGATGGTCCTCAGGAAGCCATCAAACATCACAAGCAAATCATAACTGCAGGCTTTGGATTTTTGAATTATTATTTCACATGAAACTGTAGCTGCTGTGGTAGTTTTTAAGGGATAAGTACTTGATTGATTGGGAAGCGTTTAGTGATATAAGGGCCAGAACAGGCAAAAATGTAAAGCATGGGCTGTCAGGAAGAAGGGGTATTACATCAGTCTATGTGTAAGAAATTTACATCCTGGTGATCTGTTATATTATATTACATACGGTGTACAATCTATCAGGCAATAGAAGAGCCAGATAATCTACAGAATACCAGATGTGGACTGTTGAATTTCAACATGCAAGGGTTTCAGTGTTTTACCCAGTTATCCTACATTATAACTGGAAGTGCAACTTTTAATGAACTTTAAACTACACAAAGTGTCAAATACTTGACTTCAATTAATCATTGGTTTATTCTATATATTGATGGATAATGTGTTTTAACTAAATTAAATTATTCAGTCAAATAAGAAATTTGTGGAAAACAGCAATAAGATATGAAATTCTAGTAACCCATTAAGAAGGCCTGCTCTCAGAAAATGCTAATAGCCACTACATTATCGTACAATGCTCTAGCTGCACAGTTTCTGAAGCAATGCATAGTAAATATTTAAATGACATTTAATCACTCTAAAGACTGTGACTGAAATTTATTTTAGTTAACCAGAATAACAAATTTCTTCCATTATTATGATAGAATAAGGCAATGCAGAAAAATATTACATTTTCATAGGTCATGCATTGTTCTGGTTCTGATCATGTGTTTTTCAAGTGTGCAAGCAAATGGAGAAGGAAAGTGAAAAATACCTATGGATAACAAAGATTCTGTTGACCAACTGACTGAGTTTATAGAGGGGGCACCCATGTCTAGTGGGCTACGAGGTTATTAATGCAACTACACATGCATCACAAGCTATCATACAGCTTGGATTATTACTATCACAAAAACATCTGATATTAGTACTATCCCACCTAAGCATACAGTTACTTATAACCTGGGTAATTAATACACCTAAGAATGCTGACAAAGGAAAATATATAGAGGTTAATAAAAAAAATTAGACTACTGGCTAGATACACAGTATCAATGTGTAAAGGTAATGTCAGAGTAGTCTTTTGAATTGGCATTGTATAACTGGATCCATGCACATATGAAATGGTATTATGGTCACCACTTTTACATAAATATTTTGTGAAGTAAATAATTTACATGGAAGTTGGTAGCAAAATTCTTAACCAATGAGTTGAACTAAGCAAAATCCAAAACTAAAATTTAAGTTTAGATTCTTGTGGATGCCAGTGCTCCCAAATATGTTCACATATTTATTTCCAGTACTACAAACAAGAAAAAACTCACTGACTTTACTCAGATAATAAACTTGAGAATAAAACAAACTGTGAGATGAAACAACTAAACTGAACTATGAGATAAACCAAAAGGAAAAAAATGTGAGAATAGTCATAAAAAATTTACTCAGTATTCTTGTTAGATAAAAAGTTGTTTCATCTCATGGTTTATTTTGTGTTCTTTAACATTACCAGTATTTTTAAAAATTATAAAATTTTAAAACATACCACATAATTCATGGTCACACCATAAATATAAATTAGAAAGATAAAACTTTTAGCTACATATGTGTATGTGTGTATGAAATCCTGTACAAATTTCTAAGATTAGTAAAAAAATATTCAGAGTAGAATTTCTAAGGAAAGAGACATTGGCACCTCATAAGTTAAGTGGAGTTTGAAAAGTGTTCAGGAGGAATTTAGAAACAAGTTATAATAAATGTACAGAGAAATGGATAAGTAATAATTTTAGAGAAAACTTCATCTATTCTTATCCCCCCCCCCAAATCTACATTATACTACTTACTGATAATTACATTATGTATGAAATGTTAAAAAAAAAACTACCTATTAACTGACCAAATAGTAAAAAAAGTAGAATAATTCTTCAAATTGTTAATGGAATAATAAAAATAATAAATACCAGAAAATTTCATTATTGTGCATAATGAAACACATCTTATTATATTTGCACTTTTAAGGTATTAAACCCCTGCAAAGTGCGCATAGTTTACGTGCAATTCATGAACGATATACTATTAAAAAGCACCAATCACTTACCCTAAAGATCATGGTAATTTCCATCCACAACAAACACATCTTATTAAAAATGTAATCATATTAAGGTTATTACTGAAAGCATTCAAAATGGACTTAATCACAAAGTGATATAGCTGAAAAAAAGCCTTAAAATTCTGCAATTGCATGGAAATCACTGTCCTGGATAGCATATTGGCCAGTGTTCTAAAAAAAAAAAAGTGTGTGCGTGTGTGTGTGTGTGTGGGGGGGGGGGATTGGGGACGATATAGTTTTCACTAATGATGACTTCAACAGTTTAGTCATGGTTTTCATGACATGGTGTTAGCCATGCAATAACTAATTACAGGTGAAAGACAGAATTAATAAAATAATATCTCTCTCTGGGTCTGGTTCACTTCGTCGACAACTCATTTCGTCGACACTACACAGTATATGCAAACAGTCGATTCCTAAAAAACCGAAAAAAAGTTCAGAACCACCAAATTTGGTATACTATCTCATGGTACTGTGACTCAGATCGTAGACGGTTTTTGGAAGAGGTCGGGCCCGGCGTGAAAGGGGCCCCATACAAAATTTTTGTAAAATCTTTAGTTTTCAATTTAGAACCACCAAATTTGGTATACTATCTCATGGTACTCTAACTTAGACTGTACATGGCTTTTGGAAGGGGTCGGGTCCGGGGTCAAGGAGAGCCCATACAACATTTTCGTAAAATCAACAGTTTTCAATTTAGAACTTCCAAATTTGGTATACTATCTCATTGTACCCTTACACCAACTTAGACCATAGGAGAAAGGGGTTGAGGCCAAGGGTCAAGGAGTCAAGGGGCCCACATACAAAATTTTTGTAAAATCTACAGTTTTCACTTTAGAACCACCAAATTTGGTATACTATCTCATGGTACTTTAACTTAGCTTGCAGATAGGATATTAGAGTGCAGAATTGTGCTGCAGTTCTTAGGTAAAAAATGAAAATTTTTGAGAAAATTTGTATGGGGCTCCCTGTACCCTGGGCCCCGACCCCTTCCGAAAACCGTGTACGGTCTAAGTTAGAGTACCATGAGATAGTATACCAAATTTGGTGGTTCTAAATTGAAAACTGTAGATTTCATGAAAATGTTGTATGGGGGCCCTTTGACCCCAAGCCCCGACCTCTTCCGTCTATAGTCTAAATTGATGTAAGAGTACAATGAGATAGTATACCAAATTTGGTGGTTCTAAATTGAAAACTGTAGATTTTACGAAAATGTCGTATGGGCCCCCTTCCAAAAACCATGTACGGTGTAAGTTAGAGTACCATGAGATAGTATACTAAATTTGGTTGTTCTAAATTAAAAACTGTAGATTTCACGAAAATGTTGCATGGGGCCCCCTTGACCCCGGCTCCTTCCGTCTATGGTCTAAATTGGTGTAAGAGTACAATGAGATAGTATACCAAATTTGGTGGTTCTAAATTGATAACTGTAGATTTTACGAAAATTTTGAGGAATCGACTGTTTGCATATATAGTGTCGACGAAATGTACCAGTCGACGAAATGATTGTCGACGAAGTGATTGTCGATGAAATGAACGAGACCGCTCTCTCTACAGGGAGCTCAAATAGGACAAATATTTCAGATCTAACTGAACTGGTGGTATACCATTATATTGTTGTATATTATTATCAAAGAAAGAAAGAAAGAAAGACAGACAGGATATACTTGAACAATCTACAATGAGAGAATCAGTTTTTAATTCTTTAATAGCACAGAACTGCATCATTTGAGGCCTGTAATACATAGAATTTTAAGATGTTTTTGATTTACCTGAACAATTTGCTCCCCACAGTACATGAACAATAAACAGAAAGGTGAAGTTGAACAATGTACTGAATAAAAGTCTTAAAATTAGTACCACTATAAAATAACACTATGCAGTTTAACTCAACAGCATAAGTAATATATTCAGTTAAAAAATTGAAAATGACTGGTTAAAAAAACAACTGGACAAGCACACAACAAAATCTGTTAGCACCATAGAAATCATTTTAACATAAAAAAAAATTAAATGCTGGGGAATCATTATTGTCAATTTTAACAAGATAAAACATTTTAACAAGATTATCTCATCAAAAGCACAACGTAGGGAGTAGATATCAGAAACAAACAGAATTTATTTTACACAATGAAATGGTTGAAAACAGCAGGCACCACGCAACAAAAATGAACTGAGAATTAAGTGAAAAATGTAGTTATGCATAGCTATTAAATTCTTCAAAGCAGAAGCCTCTGACAGTACTATGGTCACCAGCGATCAACTGAATCAGAACTACAACTTAGTGACAGATTTTTCATATGGAAATCATGGAGAAATTTGTTTATTGCAGATGGTGGGTACTGATGGGCTTTGGCAATTTTCTTAATAGTAGTAATTTCTTGTTTGAAAAATGATTCACTGTTGCAGATAATCTTGTCATGATTAATGTAAGTTTTTAAAGTTTGAAAGCAGCAAATTTGTAAGCAGTCGAAGAGTAGGATGAGAATGAGATTATGTTTGTTACTGCAGTGCATTTTCTATAAACAGAGCTGCTGAGAAGATTCTCCTGTGTTGTCAAATGGACTGCCAGGAATTCAATGCCTTGTTGTGATTATTCATCGAAGCCAACCTTTCATTTGGCTCCAATGCGTAGATGATATTTTTGACATTTGGTTCTACAAAAGAACTGTCCTAGAATTTCTAATAGATAAGATTTCCTCGAAGTTCCCATAAATAATCACAGCAAGGCATTGACTTCCTGGATGTTTATTTAACAAGGCAAGATAATCTTCTTAACAGCTCTGTCAATAGAAAACCCACTGAAATAAACACAATCCCATTCTCATTCTATGTAGTTTTGAAATTAGGAGATACAAATTGAATTCTCCCTCTTGGGTGATACAACTTTATTGAGGAGTGTGTCCCATACATGCAGTTAACTATCATATTTTCCTTCTTGTAATTTCATAGGCAACAGATTCAGAAAAAAAATTGCAGTATAATCAGCACACATGACTTTGATCCCAAATTGTAATTTCTGACAGAAAAGTGGCAATTCACAGGAAGATCCAGAAGTCGAAAGAAGCAAATAAAAAACAATCTTCTTATTAAATAAAGTAACTATATAGGTTAAATTCTAATTTTTTTCATTAGAAAAGTGAATAAAGAGCAAAAATTCATGTTTTTTAAAAAGTGAAAAAAAAAAAAAATCCCAGTTTTTTTTTTCTGCATTACCACAGTTAGACCTAAAAAGTCTGCAGTACTTGGTATCTTTGAAAGTGTCTCAACTGAAGAAAGCAAAAACTTTAACTAATATGATTACCATAGCAAAAATTGATGAATGAGATTCACAAAGTGATTACCAATGGCAATGATTACAGGCTGTCAGATGTCAAGAGACACTCACGGATGTGTATACTCTTGCAGAAAATTACATGCTGTGACAGCCCATAAATATCTGAGAGAGCAAACAGCACCACATAAGTAAAAAAAAAAATTCAACTCATTTCAGATCTCTCTCTTCATATTGTATTACACTTTTTTTCTGTTTTTAATACATTTTTTTGGTACTTGTTTAATTATATGCCAACTCTCCTGCAGAATTACCACACAGGTTTCTCAAAAAATATAATATGCCACAAAAAACATTTTTTAAGTGGCATATTATCTGCATAACCTAAATTTATAACTTTTTTGACTGATAATCAGCAGATTATAGGATGGAAATTATGGCACACATTTCTATGGCAAAAACTAAGTTAATGGGCCTGTTACATAATTTAGTGACAAATTTTTAGCAATTTCAGCTTTTAAACTCAGTTGCAAAATTAAAAAACAATATGATTTTTATTTCCTGATAAAACTAGCTAGTAATAATTAACTTAATACAGAAATCAAATACCACAGCAGGAGATACACAACCAACAGCATCCTGTCAAAATGAAAAAAAAACATAAACTAACCCCCTTTCCACATGTCTTCTCCAAGATTCCAACACATCCTTCTATAATGAGAGACTAGCCCCTAAGAACTTGGCATGGGCACTGGGTAACCATTATGCAATGATACAAGCTTCTCATAATTGTTCACAAAACGTGAAATTTATCAGAATAACACAAACAAATATATTTGGTGCCAGATGAAAAGTGATGTATATAACCTTCTGCAACTTTATATATTTTACATTTCCATAATTGTGTACACTTATAACAGCACTAGACAAGGAAAAAGGAGAAATTTGAATTTTTATAAAATGTGTATATCATAATGCTCAATATTATACAATATAAAAAGCAGAAAAAAAAATTGCACTTCTAGCATTCCTAAATCAGCACTATAAAGCCATAAACAAAAATATTCATTTACATAATAGTGGAAATTAAAAACTAAATTATCAAGAAAAAATTCATAACTCTATAAATGCGCATGACATATGTACAGGCAATCGGAAGGAAGGAAGAAACGGTACAGGCTGACAACTACGTTGCAGTACTTACGCCTTGGTAGCCTGTGTCTCGAGAGTTGCCAATACATTTGTTTATTCCTCTGAGGTTCAACTAATAATTGGTCAATTGCAGGAGATGAAAATGATGATTCTATCCGCAAAGTTGCAATTAAGAGGAGAGTAAATGTGTCAAAATACACACACACACATACACTGACTTTTAAAAAGTATTGTTTGACACTACAGCTTTCTACTGCTACAAACAGGCCATGTATATATATTTTAGAAACATGTAATAAATGTGTCTTTACATGAATACATGATGATATACTCCTCTGTAATAAATGTTGCATATGTATATAGCTCCTATACAGGGTGCATAGGAAAGTCCCTTTAGCCTGAAATAACTTGCAAACAGAGAGAGGTACAATTATGCAAGTGAGATAACGGTATAGTAAAGCGACTATGACCGTTCGAATGCAACCAATAGCAGCGCCCCTAGTGGCAAAATGTGGAAGTTAGCCATTGCAAATCAAAAACAAAAAGAGATAGAGCAAAATTTCCAATTACGAAGTTGTAGAGCATCAATTAATTAGTACAAAACAACATTTGCTTTACACGGATAAGATAAATTGTCGCCTGAATATGCTAAAATGTCCGAAATCAATGCGCAATGATTCAAATCTGCATATTCACATTTCGTAAATGTAGCCGTATGCAAATGTAGAAGATTGTGACGTTGTACCATACCTAATATATAAAAACCAGTAGCAGGATGTATCCCAATCAGAAGTTTAGGTCTATGTATGCTGTGTGAGAATGGCGAGCTTCACTCACTCCCAATATTGTGAGATGGTGCTTATTTACAGCGAATGCCAATGGACAGAGATATATCCAACTATTGCAGGAAATCATATCTGACTTTTTAGATGACATTCCCCTGTCTGCATTACGTTCCTTGTGGTTCCAACATGACGGTGCTCCTGCACACTAGCCAGCAGCAGCAGTGCGACGCTTTCTCACAGATTGTTTTGGGCAACGAATCATTGGGTATGATGGTGCTGTTGAATGGCCTCCATGATTGCCGGACTTCACTTCATTGAATTTCTTCCTCTGGGATTACGTAAAAAATCAGGTGTATGCAACAGCGCCTTCAAGCCTGCTGGATCTATGTTGTCGTGTTACAGATGCTTGCAATAGTGTGACACCTTTCATGCTGAGGAATGTGCATGCAGAGTTACTTTCACGAATACAAATGTGTATCATGGGCAATGGCGAATTCTTCGAACATACATACTCAACATTAACTTTTTATCACTGTGTGCCAGTTTGCCTTTTTTGTTTTTGTTTTGTCTGACATCATCAAACTGTATTGACATAAGTATGCATTTATGCAATAAATTGTGTATTTGCTCATATACCTATGCCTGTTCCCTTCAAACGTTCATCGATTTCGGACATTTTAGGGTATTCAGGTGACAATTTATCTTATCCGTGAGAAACAAAACAAATGTCATTTTGTACTAATTAATTGATGCTCTATACAACTTTGTAATTGGAAGTTTTGCTGTATCTTTTTTTGTTATCGATTTGCAATGGCTAACTTCCGCATTTTGTCACTAGGGGCGCTGCTATCGGTTGCATTCGATCGGGCGTAGTCGCTTTACTATACCGTTATCTCACTTGCATAACTGTACCTCTCTCCGTTTGCAAGTTATTTCAGGCTAAAGGGACTTTCCTATGCACAATGTATAAAGGGAATTTCACATTAGCAACATAACAGTGATAAGAGTGTACATTTTTTCTACATATATTATCATATTATTACTACTATATACTAACAAAATATAATTACATAAGTGTTTTTGTTCTAATTACCTTTCTCAGCTCACATCTTTTTCAGATAGTTTTCTGCTGTTGGTCCAGAAAACTATCAAGCCCCAAAGCAACAAGTAAGATTAAAGAAAAGATTACTTGCATTATACAATTTTAAAGAACAAGGTCCAGGTAAGATAAACCTTAAAATATTCAAGGTGAATCAAAAATAACAGAAGAGGTATAACCACTAAAGATGAGTGAAACTGCAAAGATGCACAATTGATTGAACATACTTCTCATGCTTAATTTCCCTCTTGAGAAAGATTAAATTCTGGTGAATTCCAAAAAAACTAATAATTAGCCTTGCTCTTTTTATGTGTCATTGCATAATGAATGACATTCAAAAACATTTGCTGAAACTGTAAACCAAATAGCTTAACAGTGAGCCCATGAATGCATACTCTTTTATTTCCCCACAGAATCAAGTCCTTAATAGTTCACTGGAACAGAAGTGAAAATCAAATACACTGCTGGCCACCCAAAATGCAACACCAAGAAGGAAGCACCCGATTGGCCTGAAATTCGCAGCATGCGTCGCCCGTGAGAGGACATGCAAACGATCAGCATTGCAGGGCATATGCAAATCATGTGCGCCCAGCACGCCACCGAGAAGCACTATAAGAAGGGTGCACAGAAGGCGGGGTGTAAGTAGTGGAAGTGTGTTGTGCTGACGGACCTGTGCGTGGAAAGCTTCCTGATGCCTCGTTGCAGAATACGGCAGTCATTTCAGCACATTTCGGAGTTCGACAGAGGATGAATAGTGGCTTATTGCGACAGTGGTTTATCGTGCCGAGACATTGCCGCCCATGTGGGACAACATCCAGCCACAGTGAGGCGAGTATGGATTCGGTGGGTGCAAGAGAGACGGACGGACGGGCCGACGGGAGTGATTGCTGCAGAGGCGGCACACCACCAAATGAGAGGACCGGCATGTTGTGCGGCGGGCATTGACGGCTCGCACCGCCACATCACGAACGTTAGCGCAGGAATTAGAGTGTGTTGCGCAACAGCCTGTGTCAGCACGTACCGTTCGACATCGTCTGCAGGAGCGGGGACTTGTTGCATGGCGCCCATTGCTCCGATTACCATTGACGTTACACAACCGGCAAGTGCGGCAGCAGTGGGCCGTTGAACACGCCAAGTGTCACTGTTGCCGTGGCCCTCCTGTTCTCCCGAAATGTTGCCCATCGAACACGTCTGGTCGCTGATCGGCAACCGAGTGGCCGAGCAAGCACCACCCGCGCCTACGCCTGATGAACTGTGGCAACGTGTAGAAGCAGCCTGGACTGACATACCTCAAGCCCATATCCAAAGCCTCTTACATTCGATGCCGCGGCGTGTAGCGGCCGTTATTGCCAGCCATGGGGGCCACACGAACTATTGATGTCTGCATGTTCTGCAAGTCACACGGGCCTGTAAGCTCAATCGTTTCATCTTTGTATCTGTTGTTATGTGTCCAGTAAATCTGGCTTTGCTATCTCATGTCCTTCTTGGTGTTGCATTTTAAGTGGCCAGCAGTGTAGTAATAAATAGGGAATGGATTTTTAGGTGTTAAAAACAGAAAAATATTTATTTTTATGTGCTAATAATTTCTGAAATTGCTAAAAGTAAAAAAAAAAATATACTTGCTACAAATAAAAAAAAATTGCAAAAAATATTTTTTTATGATGTATTATATAAAAAGATGTATTTTCTTTAATGATAATGTTGAATAGTTTTTTTCTGTGATACAAAGACAATGATAGTAGTCAACTTACTAATCACAGCTATGCATTGGATGGAATAAATATTTGTTATAATTAATAGTTCACTGGAACACAAATGAAAGTCAAATAGTAATAAATAGGGAATGGATTTTTAGGTGCTAAAGAACAGAAAAACATTTATTTTTATGTGCTAATAATTTCAGAAATTGCTAAAAGTAAAAAAAAAATACTTGCTACAAATAAAAAAAATACTTGCTACAAATAAAAAAAATATTTGCTAAAAATAAAGATGTATTTTACGTTGACTAGCTATTTTCTGTGATAAAAAGACAATAATAGTAGTCAACTTACTAATCAGAGCTATACATTGGATGGAAAAATTCTTTGGAGTTACAGAAGGCAATAAATGCTGTTTCTAAATTTTCCGTTGTAAATCTATACCTATTGTCATGAAACAATGACTGATTTTAAGAAAACGATCGTTCCAGATCACAGGAAGTCAACTTTGCATATTTTAAGAGGAGGATGTCACTGACACTTAAACGTATGTGAAGTTGACCTTCACATATGTTTAAGTGTCAGTGAAAGCCACTTCGTATCAACTTCACATCAGTGGCTTTCATATGTGAAGGGCAACTTCACATACGAAAGCCACTTTGCATGTGAAGTTGACCTTTACATACGAATTGACTTTCTAAAACTTGAGCAATTTGACACACAGTTTTAAAAATTCACTGGGTTTTTTTTTTCTCACACAGATGAATTTGTTTCTTAGGGCTTTTATTTTTGAACCTGAAAGTGTGTTAAGTTTCTTTTCAACATCTTGCACTTCTTTAACTGTTTCATACCGTAAGTTTGTTGTTTTTAATTTCTTCATTGAATAACAAAAAGGAACTTAAATTAGCAGATGTGCATGTCAGGTCTATTTTTAAACTAGTATTTATTCATTAAATGCTAAATAATCTTAATTGAAGAAACAGTGTCTTTTTCCCATTTTACTGACAGCAGATCAAAGTGTTATGAAGGAAGTTTTTAGCCTTCAAAATGATACCACAGCACTGAGGCAGGTACCACAGCATGTGACTATGTGTTTATGCAGCAGTGGGATTTAAAGATACTTCTTTTTGAAAAGATTTATCCTTGTTAGTGATTTAAAAAAACACTCCCCCATTCAATGCTAACTTTTCCACATTAAGATAAATGGTTTGGAAATTTTCACACAACTTGTGCAAAGCATGAACGACACACATCACACGTATCATTTTCAGAAAGCTCATGGAAAGACCATCAGTAACTTTCTTCGTGTATGCAGCTGCATCCATAAGCAAGAGTAATATTGTCATACTTCACACCATTCAGCCACAACAAGTACATAGATTTATTAAATAATCTAGCGACTGTGACATCATTTGTTGTGGAAATGTGTTAGTATGCCAGCAAAAAAAAAAAAAAAAAAAAAAAATTGGCCGGTTTTGGAAGTAGTAGAGGCATGCACAGCTCTGTTATTGCTATGGCATTCAACAGGTGCCAGTTCTATCTGCAGTTTAAAAAGAATAGTGAGCGATTTGGTTGATTTGGTTGATTTGCGGAGATTTGACATCAAGTTGAAGATGGAAGACCAAACTGTGCATTTTCGCCATATTTTACAGTTTTACTTCCATAAAGGGAAAAATGCGCGTCAAGCTTGTGAAAAGTTGCGTAAAGTGTGCGGTGATAATGTTCTACAAGAACGTCAGTGCCAGCGGTGGTTCGCAAAATTCCGTGCTGGTGATTTTGACCTCAACGATGCTCCTTGGTCCTGGAGGCCCACCGAGGTTGATGACGACCAAATCAAGGCATTGATCAAGTCAAACCCACATTACACGACACGAGAGATTGCAGACACATTGCACATCCATCATTAAAGCATTCACTACCACCTGAAGAAGCTGGACGCAAGCAAGCTCGATGTGTGGGTTCCTCATGAACTCAATTGATGGCACATATAAACATCTGCGATATGCTCATTAAACATGAGGGAAACGATCCTTTTTTGAAGCGACTCATAACTGGTGATGAAAAGTGGATTGTGTACAATAATGTGCTGCACAAACGGCCTTGGTCCTGACATGCTGCTTTGCCTCAAATGACATCCAAAGCAGACTTTCATCAGTGGAAGGTTCTGGTCTCAGTGTGGTGGGATTTTAAAAGTGTCGTGTTCTTCGAGCTCCTACCATGGAACCAAACAATCAATTCGAATGTGTACTGTCAGCAATTGGACATTTTGAACGAATCCATCATCAAGAAACGTCCAGAGCTCATTCATCGTAAAGGTGTTGTGTTCCATCATGACAACGCGAGACCACACACAAGTTTGATCACCCACCAAAAATTATTGGAGCTTGGGTGGGATGTGTTGCCACACCCAGCATACTCGCCTGACCTTGCGCTGTCAGACTTCCACTTATTTCGCTCTCTTCAATAGTCCTTGCGTGGTATAACGTTCAATTCAGATGAGGCTGTAAATCAGCACCTTGTACAGATTTTCGCCACGAAAGACAGGTCCTTCTATGAACGAGGCATTCTGCAGCTTACTGAAAGATGGCAAATGGTTATCAAACAAAACAGGCATTATATCATTGATTGATCTTTGTTCATTCTATCAATAAATGACCTTTGCAAAACATGGCTAAAATATGTCATGACTTTTCCGACAACCCAATAGCATTTACCACTTTTCTGGCACTGGAATCAGTAATTTCATCAATGTTCACCCAGAGTTTCTCATTTTTCACACATGGACCTAATATATCCTAATGCTTCTTTATAACACTTTGGAAGATAAGTTTTCCTAAGCATCAATTTTTCAGGGGGATCAATGTTCGTATAGTTGATAAAAACACTTCCTGAACTCTGGATTGTTAACAATATGTAGAGGAATATCAGCTGAAAAAAGCCTTGCATAAATTAGAATAACGTACAGATTACTTTGAAGGGCTGGAATATGAGGATGGAAGGGGTTATCCTAGAAGAGCTTGTATAGAAGTCATATGTGAAGCACTGGCGATTTTCTTATTATTGCTAGACAAATGCTGTGTTACTTGGGAACACTGATTTGCTTTTATAGATTTGACACATGACTGGCAAAATAGTAATTTTCCATTGGTAATGAACATGTTTTTAAATTCCATGATGCATTGCTGCTGATAGGAAATTAAGTAATTTTACTTTTGGCATAATATTTCACTATTTTCCTAAGCAATTGATCACATTGACTTTCAGTTGTGAAATTTATAGTATACGGACTTTCAGGTTTATTTATATGCAAATTTATGTATTTACTACATCGAATTTTGGGAAATATATATTTACATACAAAATTTTTCAAAATATGTGTTATCTCAAAATATTAATTTACCTAAAAATCTGTTACTTAGTAATAAAACTAAGAGTAAGAGAAATTTACACTCAAGATACATAATAAGCTTGGGAAAAGCAGTCAAAATCCAAGGACAGAAACTGAACAACTTCTTGTTATCTGTAGCTATTGCTGAATTACTTTTAGCATCACATAGTGAAATGAATCAATCACACATATTTTATTAACTGCTGATTTGGATAAGAATGATATGAATGTTCCATGGTAGAATTTTAACATATCATGGAGTACATTCAACTTAGCTTTTATTCAGAATACTGCCACTTCTTACAAAGTGAGGTATTCTGAATATTACTGCCACTTCTTACAAAGTGAGCTAGTTTTTTGTTAAATAAAAGCAAACTATGAACACATGTTTCTTTAGATTGTCAAAAGTAGCACAAAATATGAAGAAAAATGTTAGTTTAGTCAGTGGTATATCATGTGTCATGCAAAACAAGATACACCACTCATTACTAAACTCACATCTTTCGTAACATTGCTAAGGAGGCTTTTGAAGGGCTGGAACTTTCTGAGTATAAAATATTCGTTGCAAAGTCAGATGGTAAAGAGAAAATAATAGAAAACTTAGACAATCCTTAATAACAGTTTCTTCTATTCCTTTCCCCTGTTTATTCAGTGTAATATTTGAAGTTACTCCATAATTTTTCATTGTTTTACCTGGATTTGACTTTCATTTTAATATCAGCAAATTGTATTCTCAACAGTTTATTAGCATGGGAACAACACTCAAATAGCAGTAAGATTAAGAAAGACCTGCACTCAAACATCGGCGAAGAATATTATTTCAGTTAGGCATTAATTGTAAATGAACAGTGAATAAAGTGCAACTCACAGATGTACACTCTATGAATATTTAACCAGACTGCAATTATATGTTACTGGATGTATGTTTGTGTGACAAGGGTATTATTCATGTTGAAGTAATGACAGCAGACAAGAACTCAGTAAAACAAACTAGCCATTCAAGATCATGAGAAATGAAGTCGACTACTGTTGAAATGAAGTTGACTATTGTAGAAACGAAGTTGAATACCACTGAAATGTAGCTGACCACACTTGAAGAGTGAGTTAATTCCCTGTAGAACACAGTGGGCAGTTGCAATTAGTGTAAACTCCAGTCAAGCTGTTTTGTCATGTACAAAGTATCTGACATACAAGCAGTATGATGATAGACGCATAAGTACAATTTGGGCAGTGGAAAGCTATGCAACTAGTTGTCAGCTACATAACTGGTTGTATTCTCCCTCAATGCCTCCAATAAGTTGGGAGATTATGTGCATTTGGGTAAAAGGAAAAATACTAAGCAAAAGTGGAACTGCAAACATAATGCATAAAGCGAATGCACTCGGCTAGTTATTGAGAGTTCTGGGGTTCGATCCCAGCAGTTTCGGATGAACAATTTTTCAGTTGCTATGCATTGTTTATATAATAACGTGGACAGAGCGATGTCATCGTCTATTTGCATAATGCTTTCCAAAACTTCAAGAATAATTAACCATAATTTAAATATAAAAGAAAGAAATCTCTTTTACACCAAAATCCACAATTAACACAGCACAACAAATCTGTTTACGGGTGTAGGCTAACAAAATACATATACACCAAGCTTTTGCATACCAACATGCAGCTTTCTCAAGGCACACAACACTGAGCAATACAGAATGCCATCAAAACATATTTGGATTCCAATTTCATGTATGATGACTTAGGTCAAGGTCAAATAAAGTAAAATTAAAAACTGAAATTAAACATGTTAGCTAATTGCAACTTATGATAGCAAATAGCAGCTTACAAATAACACACTGTAAAGAAAGAGATAACAAATCAATATGAATAAATTAAGATAATAATATTAATAATAAAAATAAATACACAGTGACACAATAAATTTGCTAAGATGATACATCAATGATTAGCTCAAGATACAAGACTATTAGTGACAGAAGTACCATACTGTAAGTATCAACCCATTGAAGTTCTAGATAATAAATACACAATATGCACATTATATTGGGACCATCAGATCAAAACAGATGCAGCCATTTCTGCCAGATACCCGCACATAATGCTATAAGACAAAAGGTAGAAGGAAGCAGTTATTATCGACATATCGGTATTGTTAGACTGTAATATTCAGGTTACCTATGCAACAAATATGTGAAACTGGCTGCAGAGATTAAACAATTGTGGAATCTGAAAATAGTTTCAAATAATTTTATATATTCCGCTAATTATCTCTACAACTAGGGTATAATTTCTTAGACTTTTGTAACTCAGCTTGATGCTCTGGTCTACAGCACCTAAGGCCCAAAATCAAAGAAGTAGTGATTCTGGATACATGCCACATCATAAGGTAATTTTTAAATCATTAATGACTGTGTTTATACTTCACTTCATATATATTGACAAGTAGACTATGCTATAGAAGATAAAAACAAGTAACAACTATAATAACAATATAAAATAAAGTACAGTAAAAACAAGTTCAAAGTAGCAGAGTCAATGTTTCTGTTGTAGTCTCTTAATTGTGGATTTTGGTGTAAAAATTATTATTTTTTTAATGTTTATATTTGCTGAACTCTGGGAAACTATGTTGAACATCTTAGAAAGGCCTTTAGGCAGTACAAAATTAAACTAGAAAGAGAATGCATGGGAATCTTGAAAAATTTCGAGGTTAGTCTTCAGTTTCTTAAATTTTATAATGGTAAACACTGATCCCTGGTTCAAAAAAAGAAAATGGAATTTTGTTCTGCAAATTATTTCTCACATTGTTTGTTTTTGATGCTAAAGAGTAATGAGATTGGAGGCCAGAGCTTTCAGAAAGTACAAGGAACTTATAATTTCAGAAATACAAGAAACTATTAATAATTTCAGAAATACAAGAAACTATTAATAGACACCTGCAGTTTTTGATAACATAATTACCAAAGTTAAAATGCTAGTGGAAAGAAAGAGAAATATTTTAACAGTGTACCATTAAAAAAAACTGTCTGCTTTAAGGAAAATCCAAGACCTAGCATTGCATGGTCTCATCACTTCAAAATTCCAATTGTTTATGTGAACAGTAAAAATCTGATACGAAATGAGAGCATTGGAGTGAGGACCAAAATTCAGTTTTTTCATAAAATCTTATTTAAGAGACTTGATTCGAAGGTAGAAAGTAGTACCTCAACAGTTCCAATTAATCATAGGAGCAAACTTCATCTCATATCTGCTTCCAAGTTAAACTCACTTTTAAATGCCCATACATCAATGCCACAGGACTGCAGAAATAGAAAAACAATTATAAACCTGAGAAAGAACCAAACTTAACCTTCACATTTATGGATAAGTTCGGCTAAACATTCATTATAGGCATCAAAGATTGTAATAACTGTCTTGTGGACTTTAGTGAAGACTCTCAATTGTCTTTACCTGTGAGAAACCTCTTAAACTCAGTGAAGACTGTGGTCAAGATGGAATCCCTTCCACTTCCCATATAAAAGACAGTTTAAGACATCCAGGTCCACATGTCCCCAGCATATTTGGATGTCTGAAGCACCAAAAAATCTTTAAGACCTATAATGTCCAAAAAGAACTCCCCTAACTACTGCCTGGAAAAGGGTCTGACTTCTTTTCTCAAGCAATTCTTACCAAGATCCAATTATTCTCTAACATCCACCAGAGATTTCATTTGACAGATCTTCTCAATTACAATTTCAGATATGCAAACTGTAGAAAATTTTGATGTAGTCTATTTGTATCCATCCTAGTTGAAGCCAAACATACCCTTAATGAACATACTGGGGTCTATGAATCAATTTTCGCAAGAAACTTTAAGCAATACTATAGGAATACTAAACTTGATCACAGATACTTTACTTTTCTAGGAAATGTATATAAAACAAACAGCAAGAGCCCATATGAATTCTTTTCTCTCTGAAGTTCTGGCAGAAGCCATCTTATGGCCTTTAGAGGATAATATACTCCCTGAACCCAGACAAAAACCTTTGCAGTGGAACAGATTTGCAGCTGACATGTTCTTTGTGTGGCCACATGATAAGCAATTTCTGGAAAACTGGAAAACTTCTTTTTGATGAAGATAAATTCACTACATAATTCTGTACACCATGGAACTGGAAAAAGATTACATACATATCCTCATATTTAGATATGTTATTAATTAGATTTTATGACTGACATTTATATGCTAGAACATATTGCAAACTTGTGGCAATGCTTGACTTTCATCCTGGTGGAATAAAAACCAATATTTAGATCATGTTTCAGAAGACCCTTTGTCATCTCTTCTAGCGATGGAGCAAGAAGAAAACAGTGTTCTGGAGGTGACTAAGCCATGATCGCAAGGGTGATCGACACTTTTAGAACAACGGATCCAAATTCTTTCTTGATCACAACTGCACAAAATGTGACATTGCAAACCAGGGGCATATTTAAACGACTTTTTTTTTTTTTTTTTTTTGCTAAATGCGATTTACACTAGAAAAAAAGCTTTAATTTATTAGAAACGTATCAACTTACATCATAAAATAATGCTTTAATATTTTCTGTTTTTCATTAACTTTTATTTTTCCTGATGGTTTTAAAAAACTTCCCTTTCCTGTGCCGCCCCCACCCCCAGGGAAAAAATTCTATATATGCGCCTATTATGAACTGTGAACTGCAAACATCGCAAATTGGTAAATGTCACAGAAGTAAATATAATTCAAGATCTGATTAAAATATGCTCTTTATGTTTGGTAATTAGCCTAAAAACCTTTAATGTGAGTAAAAACTCAACAATAAGTTTTTCAATACATTCAGGACAACTTACCATTTTCATGGTTTTGCTCCCAGTTCAACATTTCCAACACATGAGTTTTGATCAAAATGTTGCATCGCATGTTTTTAGAGGTAGCATGGGGACTATTCACTCTTCGTATCTGAAATCATTCACTTTATTATATTCTGTTCCTGGGTGTAGGATTTTCAGAGTCATAATGCAGTGATCCTCCATTACTCCTTCATTTTCACACATAATGCAGTCACGCCATATATGCTCACCAGAAACATCTGCGGTCCTTTTACCTATCAACACTCAAAAAACAGTGGGTTTTTTTGTCACACACACACACCAAACATACACACAAACATTCATTATACAATATAAACTGACGGAAAAAAAAATCCCAACACCAAGAAGGGGTTGTGTTAGATAAACGACAGTTGGTAAGCGGTGAGAGTACATCTGTAAGACGACGTCTATGCAAATTTCGTGCTCGGCGTATACGTGTGGCGCTAGTAGCGCCCTCGGAACATGCAAAGCAGGTTTGCTGTAAATACGCGCTGTAACGTTCGTGAGCGTTAGTTATCGTTGAGATTGGATGTAGTGTGTTGATGTTAGTCAAGAATGCCTTTAAGAAGATGAAGAAGTCATTATCAACAGCTCATGGAGTTTGAACGAGGTCGTGTAATAGGGCTACGAGAAGGTGGATTTTTTTCCGGAATATTGCAGAAAGACTTGGCAGGAATGTAGCCACTGTGCATGATTGTTGGCAGCGGTGGTCATGGGAAGGTACTGCCTCAAGAAGACTGGGTTTCGGCCGGCCACGTGGCACTACTGAGAGGGAAGACCGCCGTGTACGGCGTATGGCCATGGCGCATCGTACTGCGTCTACGGCAGCAATTCGAGCTGCAGTTGCCACCACAGTGACACAACGAACTGTTACAAATTGGTTACTTGAAGGACAGCTCCGAGCCAGACGCCCTGTAGCGTGCATTCCACTTACTCCAAACCACAGCCATTTGCGACGTCAGTGGTGTCAAGCTAGAGCTCATTGGAGGACGGAGTGGAGATCTGTTGTGTTTTCTGATGAAAGCCACTTCTGCCCGGGTGCCAGTGATGGCTGTGTGTTGGTTAGAAGGAGGCCAGGTGAGCGCCTGCAACCAACCTGTCTGAGGCCGAGACACACTGAACCTACACCTGCAGTTATGGTCTGGGGAGCAATTTCCTATGACAGCAGGAGCACTCTCGTGGTTATCCCACACACCCTGATGGCACAGTTGTACGTCGGTCTGGTGATTCAACCTGTTGTGCTGCCATTCATGAACAGCATTCCAGGGGGTGTTTTCCAACAGGATAACGCTCGCCCGCATACCACTGTTGTAATCCAACATGCTCTACAGAGTGTCGACATGTTGCCGTGGCCTGCTAGATCACCAGATCTTTCACCAATCAAGCACGTATGGGACATCATTGGACGACAACTCCAGCGTCACCCCCAACCAGCATTAACCATCCCTGTATTGACCGACCAAGTGCAACAGGCATAGAACTCCATCCCACAAACTGACATCCAGCACCTGTACGACACAATGCATGAACGCTTGCGTGCTTGCATTCAATATTCTGGCGGTTACACCGGTTATTAATGTACCAGCATTTCACATTTAAAATGGCTCTTCTCGCGCTTACAATAAGCTGTGATCTTGAAACCTTAATCGATTAAATATGTTACCTATACAAATGTATTGCTGCCATTTCATTCCTCTACAACTATTTTTTCGTGGTGTCGGGATTTTTTTCCGTCAGTGTATATAATTCACAAATACTCTATGAACTCACTATATACATATATACATCAGATATTTCCTGCTTGGTCAACTACATCAATGTTTTTTAAACATGCTTTCTGCTTGCATATATCCTACGTCCATTGTAAATTGGCTTCGTAAAAGTAGCTCTCCCATGCCGCATTCTACCCTCTGCAACACTCCAACCCTAGTACTTTTTGTAGCAACCCGCTACCATCATCAAGGGGAACGGAAACTCTGACCTGTACTCTCAGTATCCTCAGAGCATGTGAGTGACTCTCTTGGGGCAATATCGTTTCTCGAAGCTTTGTTCTTTTGGCCGCCATGGCATCCTCTCTTGTTTGTTTTAGATTTCAATTTTTTAACATTTTTATTTTTCTGTTCCACTTTTATTAAATTCTTCCAGTTGTTACTAACATTTGGATCATTATGGTTACAAACTTTAGCTCTATTTTTTTTCAATTAAGACAGATTCTGCAATCCAGAGGTGTCTCTGATTTACAACCCTTTATTATCTTGATTTTATTGATAAAGGGTTGTAAATCAGAGAGACACCTCCGGATTGCAGAATCTGTCTTAATTGAAAACAAAATAGAGCTAAAGTTTGTAACCATAATGATCCAAATGTTAGTAACAACTGGAAGAATTTAATAAAAGTGGAACAGAAAAATAAAAATATTAAAAAGTTGAAATCTAAAACAAACAAGAGAGGGTGCCATGGCGGCCAAAAGAACAAAACTTCGAGAAACGATATTGCCCCAAGAGAGTCACTCGCATGCTCTGAGGATACTGAGAATATAGGTCAGAGTTTCCATCCCCCCTGATGATGGTAGCGGGTTGCTACGGAAAGTACTAGGGTTGGAGTGTTGCAGAGGGTAGAATGCGGCATGGGAGAGCTACTTTACGAAGCCAATTTACATAGGATGTAAGATGAAATGGTTAAAAAACATCGATTTAGTTGACCAAGGAAGAAATGTCTGATGTATATATGTATATGGTGAGTTCATAGAGCATTTGTGAATTATATATATTGTATAATGAATGTTTGTGTGGATGTTTGGTGTATGTGTATGACTAAAAAAACGCTGTTTTTTGAGTGTCAATAGGTAAAAGGACCGCAGATGTTTCTGGTGAGTATATATGGTGTGACTGCGTTTTGTGTGAAAATGAAGGAGTAATAGAGGATTACTACATGACACCTCCGAAAATCCTACACCCAGGAACAGAATATAATAAAGTAAATGACTTCAGATACGAAAAGTGAATAGCCCCCATGCTACCTTTAAAAATATGCAATGCAACATTTTGATCAAAACTCACGTGCTGGAAATGTTGAGGTCAAACATTTTTTATTGTGAACACTTTATGACACATTACATTAAAAACACATATACAGATAAAAACAAGCATTACATATGCATTGTAAAACACGTAAACAATCCGGGGTGAAAGATATACAATTAACCATGGATAGGCAGAGGAACCATCCTTGTATCACAGTACAAAAAAACAACAAAACAGAACGATAAGCATTCAAAACATGGGAAGCTTCAAGCAACGCCCAAACATGGGGAAGCGTACAACAAAGACTCTATGCTGTGGGATGGGGAATCATGTGTCCCCGGGGAACCAACAAAAAACAGCGATAACACAACAATATCCCTATACAAAGTATGGACATAGAAACACAAACATAACGTTCAGTAGAATCATAATGAAATCACAGAAAGTCCGACACTGGGAACAAACGCACACATACCAATGAGAGTGCAATCACACACGCATGGTCACGAGAATACAAATCAAAGTACGAGGAAAGTGGAGTACTGTACATTAACAACCAGAGAACTATACAACACTTGATAAGATGCAGACAGGGTACATACACGAAGCATATATTACACATGATACCGAGTGACATAGCAAGATATACAACAAACCAAAGATACACTAGAGGACAAACAACAACAACAAATAGCACCACATGGCTCCACCTCATAGCAAAGCATACTGAGATAAATATCATCATATCTGGAAATGTTGAACTGGGAACAAGACCATGAAAATGGTAAGTTGCCCTGAATGTATTGATTACATAGCTGCATGTTAAACTAAAACCTTTAGATATTGGACATGTTCCAATGTATAAGGTATTTACATTAAATTTTTCTGTAATCCTTAATGAGCCAATTAATACACATCAATCAAATTGTACTTAGCTTCTATAAATATACAACCAATGGAAGATTGTGAAAGAATTTTGTGAATATCAACAGTACTACACAGTTACTTGGAAGTTTAGCAACTATTCTTCACATAGTGTTTCTGATATCACTGCAGCAAATCCAGAGTTGGAATTGAATTCTGGCTTCTACAGAATATTACGATTTTTTTTTACGTTGGAAATGTAGATGGTTTTACTCAGAAGTTAAAATTATATTCAACTGAATAAATTCTTATTCTTTTTCACTTAGTTCTGTTTATTTGCAGAAGTTTTTAGCCTTTTGTTGTCTGACAAGGCCTGTTCTCAATGTTTGAATTCAGATCATAAGTTTTATTGACACTTAATGAAATTCGAATTATGTTGCCAGATTCCACTTAAAGTTACTGTCTATGCATTACACAGGATATCAGGGGGAAAACAGAACACTATTTATCAAATTCCACTGGATTGGATTAAACAGTATACCGGACAAACAGCAAGGATATTAAAGCAGAGAATTAAATAGGACACAACTCCTGTTGAGAAAAAAGATCAGAACTGTGCAACAGTCAAATACATAGAAATGTGCAAATGCAAACCACTTTGAGGCAATATACAAATTTTAGATTACAAACCTAAAGAACAATAAGAGACTTATTACACAGAGCTACTACATAATTAAGGATAAAGGATTTATTAACAAACCTTCAAACACTTTGTCCTACTTTATTATTAATAACATCGAAGCATTCAAGAAGCACTATAGTCTATAATTTTATTTAACATTGACATTAGCTTTAAGAGAAATCTGGCAACAATTAAAATTGCATTTAGTGCCAACAAAACTTATGAACTGAATTCAAAGAACTGAGTATGATTTCCAAAATTACACAGCCAAAGTTTAGATAAATGCTAAATTTTTTTACATATGCACTCTCTATTGTCAAATCCTTTATACTTTTCAGCTGAGTTTTTAATTCCAAGCACCTCTTTTTTTTTCAAAAAATATAAGAATTCTTGTGAGCTGATAAAGAACACTAAAAATGCCCATCACAAACACATAGGACCTATATGCATATAACAGGTTTCTTTTGAAGGATTTATAACTATAATTAACATAATACAATGGTATTTTTATTTCATTAATACTTTCCCAATACTCAATAATACTGATATAATATATCCATACATTTCATTACTCACGTCACATTATCTATTATATATAAATAATTGCTATAAAATTATTATATAGATAATTAATATAAAATTATTATGTAGATAATTGATATAATATATCTAATAGAATATTAGATACATTATATCAATATTATTGAATATCTCAGCCACATATAACATGTATTTTCCATGCACGGAAGATATACATGAATTGCATATACTTTCCCAATAACATGCAATGAAATATATCAAAGGTATAAGTAAATTCATTTGTTTTACATTTTTATACTGTACAAACAAAATATAATAGAGCAGGGAAATCAATAGCTTACTTAGGTTAGTTCGATTAGAAATTTCTTCTAGTTGCTTTTGCCCTTCTTCAAATTGTGCTTTTAGCCTTTCAATATTGGCAGTAGATACTGGAGAACCTATGAAAAACACACAGAAACAGTCACAGTATGTTACTGGAAGTAGTGTAGCATGTAAATAATTACTTCTGAATTTTATGCTTAGATAAGAAGTACTATAGAGCACTTAGTTTCTTAAGTGCATGAAAGTTCACAGAATTCCATGTATGGCACAGCAACTGTCATCCACATGGACAATATCTCAGAAAATCTGAAATTACACTGTTCAGAAATGAAAATAAAGACATCTCCCATCTGAGTATGCCAGTTAAGACACCACACAGGTCAATAGACTTCCAATGATAAACAGTACTCTACAAACAATTTTTAAGGGAACTATATAGCACTTATTTTTTACAATATTTTTCTCCTATCAAACTGGTGATTCATACTGACCTCCCTGTTGTTATTGCAGGTACATGATACTCTACATAGAGGAGAGTTTTCCATTAGCTCACTCAACCTGTGAGACTTGAGTTAAAATATTCCACATACTTGGAACTGCATTTTAGCAGGTGCTTCTATGGCTAGCCTAATTTAATGAAAATCAGAAATGCTCAGTTTCAATATTCCACTCCAAAATGGCACAATTTCCAAGTTTTTGACATAGATAACAGTTGTGCATGACACTGTTAGTCAAAATATATATAGAGCATTAAGATTAGAAAGAGTACCTCAAAGCAGTATTTTTAAAATAAAATAGCATGACATACAAGCAGGGCTTTCTTTTTCTGATGCAACATGCTGGAACAGCATTCTAAAACCTTTTTTAAAACAAAATTTTTGGCTTTGAGTTTTGTAATAAATATTTATTTATAATAATGTTAATATCTGCTAAGAACAAAGAAACTTATGAATTACTAGTTATTTTTTAATATAATTTATTATAACATGAGCACGTAAATTATGTTTTTTAATTTTGCAGTTTGTACCATACAACACTGATAAGGCTCAAAACAATGTTCAATAAACTGAGCTGCTTTTTATTAAGACAAACTTTCGCTTCCTCTTTTTTTTGAACAATTTATGTTTTAGAGTTCTGGCACCTTTCTCTCCAGAAGAAAAGCACTGCATACAAGGATAATGTTACTATTGAATGCAAGGAAAGCCTCACGTGTGCATAGGACTTAGTGCTTAGAAAAAATAAAAGCATTAGACTACTAATTATGTATATCTTTTTTGGGGACAGTAAAGGCCATGAAATGATAAACTGTCCTACCATTAATATCTGGACATCTGCATCCTACAAATAATACTTAGATAAAATTTAATTATTTCTTTTCTTTGCATCTTTTGAATCAGGTAAGTACACCGGTGTGGGGGATTAGCCCACAGCTGATGGTTGCAGTTGGTCATTCAACCTAAGGATTCTGGAACAAAACCCAATGAGTTGGAGTCTTTTCGTCCACAGAACTAGCTGGTACATCTGGTAGTTGGTATTTCTTTGTGAAGCTAACCTCTGAATCTCAGAGAACAGCTTAGTGATATGCATGTATGATGTACAGAAAATTTAATATTGTGTGCTGAAACCTTTTTTCGTAATGAAGGATTCTAGTCTTTGTGGAACACTCTCCATTAATTTTTTTCTTTTTATGTCCTCCAACATTAGGCCTTCAAAGCAGTGACCAGTTCAACTCTTCTTAGTTGGTCATCTCTTCTTCCATGCAACTAATGATCCACTCTGTCTCAGAGATTTGGGCCAGTCCAGCTTTTCAACCCACGTGTCCTCAAACCAATTTGAAACAACATAAGCAATATAATATGGTATGTTGTCCTGTTGATAGAGGTATACTGCTACAATGTGGGTAATGCATAATTGCCCAGGATGTCTAGGTAGAGCTCAGTATTCATGACTTTGTCTAAAATGACTGAACAGCTCAAGTTGAACCATGAAAAACAGCTCCATACCATCGTGTTGCCTCCACCAAACTTCGTCAGGATGGTACAGTCCAGCAGGTACCTTTTTCCTGCATCTGCCACGCTGAGAAATGGCCATCACAGGGTTCATACTTTTTAAGAAGAAAAATTTAGCACTTTTTAAGGACTTTTTAAGCACTATTCAAAAATGTTTAAGGACTCTCAGGATTTTATGTATATATATATATCATCATCATTGTCAACCATTATCAATCCACTGCTGGACGAAGGTCTCCCCAAGTTTCCTCCACAACGGTCTATTTTGTGCCAGTCTCCTCCATGTCACTCCCGCATACTTTCGAATTCCATCCACCCATCTCCCATGTGGTCTTCTTCTGGGTCTCTTCCTGTCCCTTCGAATCCAATCTAAAATTTCGGCTGTCCATCCATAGTCTGTCCTTCTGGTAGTATGCCCAGCCCATTGCCATTTCAGGGATTTAACTCTGATCATGATGTCTTCCACTCTTGTCATTTTTCGTATCCACGAGTTCCTCTTCTTATCTCTCCTGGTTACACCAAGCATGCACCTCTTCATGCTGCTTTGAGTTGTCTGCAGCCTTTGTATGTCTCTTTTAGTTAAGGTCCACGTCTCTGCACCATACGTAAGCACTGGAAGGATGCATTGATCAAACACTTTTCCTTTAAGACATAATGGCATATTGCTCTTGAAAATTATGCTGTTTCTTCCAAAAGCTCTCCAGGCAAGTTTTGTACGCCGATTAATTTCTTCATCAATGTGACCCTCACTTGATATCTGCTGTCCAAGATAAACGTACGTGTCTGTTATCTCCAGTTTTTCTCCATCAATCGATAAATCTTCATTTCGTGTAAAAGCATTGAACATCACTTTTGTCTTCTGAAAGTTCAGTTTTAATCCCACTTCTTTACTCTTGTCAGCAAGTTCTTGGATCATACTCTGCAGCTCTGATGGGGTAGTTGCAAAAATGACTATGTCATCAGCAAAACAAAGGTGGGTTAGATAATCTCCATGAATCTTTATCCCTTTGTTTTCCCAGTTCAGTGATTGAAAGACATTTTCCAATGTGGCGTTAAAGAGCTTCGGAGATATGGTGTCACCTTGTCTCACTCCCTTTCCAATTTTTATGTGTGTTGTATTTTCAAACAGCCGAATCTTTGCACTTGCATTTTCATAGATGTTGTTAATAATATTAATGTATGCATCTTCAATACCGCAGGATTTCAGAGCCATTGTAACTGCTGATGGTTTCACCAAATCAAAGGCTTTTTCATAATCGATAAAAGCCATGCACAATGGAAGTTCATATTCCCTCACTCTTTCCATTAGTTCTCTCAGTACGTGGATATGATCTATTGTGCTGTAGCCACTCCTGAATCCAGCTGGTTCTCTCGGTTGAGACATGTCCAGTGTTACCTTCAAATGGTGTGAAAGAACTTTAGTGAAGATTTTATAAACCACTAATAGGAGGCTGATAGGTCAGTAGTTCCTGAGATCCTCAATGTCACCTTTTATATGTAGCAGGATCATTATAGCGTTGTTCCAATCCTCAGGAATTTTCCCTTCATTAAGGCATCGAGTGAAAATTTGGGCGAGTACTGTTTCGATTTCTCCACTTGCTTCTTGTATGATGTCTACAGTAATTCCATCTTCTCCTGGAGCTTTCCCCCGCTTCATGTTCTTGATTGCATGTGCAACTTCTTCTGGGAGGACTGGAAGAACTCTGGTACTGGTACCTTCCATGTCTGGAGTACATGCATCATCCCTTTCATATAACTTGGAGTAGAAATCTTTCACTCTTCTCAAAATTTCGCTTCTATTTCTTGTTACAGAACCATCTTCTTTTCTCAGTGCCATAATCTGTTTTCTTCCCTTACTGATATGTCCCTTTGCTATCTTTAGGCTTTGGTTGTTTTCAATTGCTTTCCTTACTAGTTCACAGTTGAATTTCCTTACGTCTTCAGTGATACTTTTTCGTACTGTCTTGCATAGCTCTATGTATTCCACTTTGGAAGCCCTATCTTCTTTAGTTGTCCTCATCTCTCTTCTTTTTTGCATCAACATTTTGGTTTTTCCTGATAATTTGTTCACATGCAACTTGTTCTTAGACCCAACTAATTTTGTTGCTGTTTCCATAAGAGCTTTGGTTACTTCTCTGTTAACTTCAGAAATATCCACTTCTTCCGATGTTAGGCCTTCTAAAGCAGAGAATCTGTTCTTCAGTTCCAATTTGAAGGTATTATGGTGTTTTTTAAGGTTGGTTATGTCAATACATTTTGTTTGTCTTATGAGCTTGCTACGTTCGAGTTTAGTGTTGAGGTGCATCTTACATCTCACCAATCTATGGTCACTGCCTGTGTTGAACTTGTTTAGCACACTGCAGTCTTCTATGGCGAATTTTTTGTTACACATAATAAAATCAATTTCACTTGTCGTCCCATTTGGATGTCTCCATGTCCATTTCCTGTGTGGCTTTTTCTTGAAAAAGGAGTTTAAGAAGAAAAACCCTTCTGCCTCTGCAAACTCTACGAGAGTATTTCCACGCTGGTTTCTGCTGCCGTGACCGAATTTACCTACTGAAGTTTCATTCTGTTGCCGTTGCCCTATTTTTGCAGTGAAATCTCCCATAATTATCTTCAAGTGCTGCTTACCTTTATTATTTAGATCACAGATTTCCTCATAAAATTCTTCAATTTCTTCTTCAGCATGACTTGTGGTATGTGCATAAGTTTGAATAATCTGGGCCTAGTATCTTCTCGAGAGTTGGATAACGAGTCGTGCAGCTCTGTCAGAGGAACTTTCAACTTCTACAACTTTATCCTTCAGTTTCTTGTTTATTATAAATCCAACACCACTAGTTCTGCCAGTATCTGTCCCACGATAGTAGAAGAGATGTCCACTTTTCAGTTCAATGAGATCTTCTCCTTTTCTCCTTACCTCACTTAGCCCGACGATGTCCCACTTGATCCTTTGTAGTTCCTCTTCCAATTCAAGAAGCCTTGAATCAGAAGATAGGGAGCGTCCGTTATACGTCGCCAAGGTCAGCATCAGATGGCAGCCTAGTCTGGTCCTCCGGGGATTCTTAGCACCCTCTGCCTTCATGTCGCACTGGCCGCTGCCTTGGCCAGGTACATTCCAGCTGCCGGAGACTGAGGGCCAAGATTTAAGTTGTGGAGTCATTTTGGAGGGGTTTGGCCATAACTCACCACGCTGGCCAAGCGGGTTGGTGAGTGCATATATATATATATATATATATATCATCATCATCATCATTGTCAACCATTATCAATCCACTGCTGGACGAAGGTCTCCCCAAGTTTCCTCCACAACGGTCTGTCTTGTGCCAGTCTCCTCCATGTCACCCCTGCATACTTTCAAATTTCATCCACCCATCTCCCATGTGGTCTTCTTCTGGGTCTTTTCCTGTCCCTTGGAATCCAATCTAAAATTTCGGCTGTCCATCGATGATCTGTCCTTCTGGCAGTATGTCCAGCCCATTGCCATTTCACGGATTTAACTCTGATCATGATGTCTTCCATTCTTGTCATTTTTCTGATCCACGAGTTCCTCTTCTTATCTCTCCTGGTTACACCAAGTATGCACCTCTCCATGCTTCTTTGAGTTGTCTGCAGCCTTTGTATGTCTCTTTTAGTTAAGGTCCACGTCTCTGCACCATACGTAAGCACTGGAAGGATGCATTGATCAAACACTTTTCTTTTAAGACATAATGGCATATTGCTCTTGAAAATTATGCTGTTTCTTCCAAAAGCTCTCCAGGCAAGTTTTGTACGCCGATTAATTTCTTCATCAATGTGACCCTCACTTGATATCTGCTGTCCAAGATAAACGTATGTGTCTGTTATCTCCAGCTTTTCTCCATCAATCGATAAATCTTCATTTCGTGTAAAAGCATTGAACATCACTTTTGTCTTCTGAAAGTTCATTTTTAATCCCACTTCTTTACTCTTGTCAGCAAGTTCCTGGATCATACCATGCAGCTCTGATGGGGTAGTTGCAAAAATGACTACGTCATCAGCAAAACGAAGGTGGGTTAGATAATCTCCATTAATCTTTATCCCCTTGTTTTCCCAGCTCAGTGACTGAAAAACACCCTCCAATGTGGCATTAAAGAGCTTCGGAGATATGGTGTCACCTTGTCTCACTCCCTTTCCAATTTTTATGTGTGTTGTATTTTCAAACAGCCGAATCTTTGCACTTGCATTTTCATAGATGTTATTAATAATATTAATGTATGCATCTTCAATACCGCAGGTTTTCAGAGCCATTGTAACTGCTGATGGTTTCACCGAATCAAAGGCTTTTTCATAATCGATAAAAGCCATGCACAATGGAAGTTCATATTCCCTCGCTCTTTCAATTAGTTCTCTCAGCACATGGATATGATCTATTGTGCTGTAGCCACTCCTGAATCCAGCTTGTTCTCTCGGTTGAGCCATGTCCAGTGTTACCTTCAAGCGGTGTGAAAGAACTTTAGTGAAGATTTTATAAACTACTGATAGGAGGCTGATAGGTCTGTAGTTTCCGAGATCCTCAATGTCACCTTTCTTATGTAGCAGGATCATTGTAGCGGTGTTCCAATCTTCAGGAATCTTTCCTTCATTAAGGCATCGAGTGAAAATTTGGGCGAGTACTGTTTCGATTTCTCCACTTGCTTCTTGTATGATGTCTACAGTAATTCCATCTTCTCCTGGAGCTTTTCCCCGCTTCATGTTCTTGATTGCATGTGCAACTTCTGCTGGAAGGACTGGAGGAACTCTGGTACTGGTATCTTTCATGATGTCTGGAGTGCATGTATCATCCCTTTCATATAATTTGGAGTAGAAATCTTTCACTCTTCTCAAAATTTCGCCTCTATTTCTTGTTACAGAACCATCTTCTTTTCTCAGTGCCATAATCTGTTTTCTTCCCTTACTGAGATGTTCCTTTGCTATCTTTAGGCTTTGGTTGTTTTCAATTGCTTTCCTCACTAGTTCACAGTTGAATTTTCTTATGTCTTCAGTGATACTTTTTCGTACTGTCTTGCATAGCTCTATATATTCCACTTTGGAAGTCACATCTTCTTTAGTTGTCCTCATCTCTCTTCTTTTTTGCATCAACATTTTCGTTTTTCCTGATAATTTATTTACATGCAACTTCTTCTTAGACCCAGCTAATTTTGTTGCTGTTTGCATAAGAGCTTTGGTTACTTTTCTGTTAACTTCAGAGATGTCCACTTCTTCCGATGTTAGGCCTTCTAAAGCAGAGAACCTGTTCTTCAGTTCCAACTTGAAGGTATTATGGTGTTTTTTAAGGTTGGTTATGTCAATACATTTTGTTTGTCTTATGAGCTTGCTACGTTCGAGTTTAGTGTTGAGGTGCATCTTACATCTCACCAATCTATGGTCACTACCTGTGTTGAACTTGTTTAGCACACTGCAGTCTTCTATGACGAATTTTTTGTTACACATAATAAAATCAATTTCACTTGTCGTCCCATTTGGATGTCTCCATGTCCATTTCCTGTGTGGCTTTTTCTTGAAGAAGGAGTTCAAGATGAAAAACCCTTCTGCCTCTGCAAACTCAACGAGAGTATTTCCACGCTGGTTTCTGTTGCCGTGACCGAATTTACCTACTGAAGTTTCATTCTGTTGCCGTTGCCCTATTTTTGCATTGAAATCTCCCATAATTATTTTCAAGTGCTGCTTACCTTTATTATTTAGATGACAAATTTCCTCATAAAATTCTTCAATTTCTTCTTCAGGATGACTTGTGGTGGGTGCATAAGTTTGAATAATCTGAGCCTGGTATCTTCTCGATAGTTGGATAACGAGTCGTGCAGCTCTGTCAGAGGAACTTTCAACTTCTACCACTTTATCCTTCAGTTTCTTGTTTATTATAAATCCAACACCACTAGTTCTGCCAGTATCTGTCGCACAATAGTAGAAGAGATGTCCACTTTTCAGTTCGATGAGATCTTCTCCTTTTCTCCTTAGGAGAAGATCTCATGGAACTGAAAAGTGGACATCTCTTCTATATATATATATATACACATACATACACACACACACTGAAAGGACAATTTATTATACTAATACATACCCACATAATGATGTGCCAAGTCCATTTTTTGCTTTCACAACAGCAGTAAACCACCAGTTCCATGCCACAACAACATTGTGGCATGGAATCTACAATTGTTGGAAATATTCTGGAGGTATTTTTGGCCAATGATTCCAGGATAGCAGACAGTAAAGTGATGAAAGTTGGCAGCAGTGGATTTCAGGCTCTAATGCATTGCTCAGCCAGAATTAGGTATATGCTAACAGGCTCCATCCCTTTTAATACTACATATACCGTCAGATTCACCCAAATCTTCATAAGAAGTCAGCTACAGACCCACCCCTTGTTGTAAAATCAAATCCTACTGTCATTTAACTTCTTCATAAAGATAGATATGCTCTTGCTTTTCCAGAAGTTTATGTGCCATTCCAACATTGTCTGTAAATGGGAATATGCTTTACTTAAAAACAGCTCTTATCAAAATGTCAACAAAAGAATTGGACACAAAACAAATGCAGAGATGCCAACATCTGAAGGAAGTTATCAGTAGTCCATATGAGTGGCGCCTGTAGTTTTTCGGTAGTGAAGTCAAGTTCCTGCATTAAAATTTGCAGGGTAGCATGTGTATTTCCCAGAGTACACTGCTACCTTTTAGCAACATTTTAGTCGGGATGGGGGACAATACTTGGATAAATTTTGCAACATACCTAAATACCCTTAAAATGAAAAAAAAAAAAACTTGAGTAAATACACAAAAAATACCTACTATTTCAACTCCACCTTTTAATAAATATGTTATGTCATAACTGTGTGATACTACACACTTATGGTTATTCCTCCTGTTTTTCACAGTGAAAATACCGACCGCAATTGTCTTCTCCCCCTGTGTGCGGTTGAAAAATCACCAGCACAGAGGGAACAAAACCTATGGTTTTCGGATACCCGGGATGATTTTAGACATGGAAATTCTTGCGAATAACTCTCCTTGAATTTTTGACAACTTTTTTTGCTTTTTAAATCCAAGAACATTAGTAGAGGCAGGTGGCCATTTACCCGACACTATTGCAAGTAAATTCACACGCGACAAACACGATGGGAGCAAAAACCAACGACGCACAGAACAATTGACTATGAAAGGTTTCATAGCTTTATTATGCAGATAAATAGATAATTAGCACTAAATGCTTATGACACAAAAAAACTAATCAAAAAGATATTTTAAATTGCATTAATAAATCAATTCTGAAAATAAAAGGGATAAAGGAAAAAGGCAATGCAAATAAAATAAATTATAATAAAAATCCATGCCACATTTGATTAGCACAATATAAGTTTTCTGCTAAGATCTGGGGAAATAAAATGTCACAACTTAATGTGCAAGTGAGTAATGCAAATAAAATTATCAAATAAAAAACAAAAGAATTAAAAGTGAAATTAAAAGATTCCCAACAAAGAATGATCTGGGGAAAACAATCTTTAAAACAAGCTATTAAGAAAGAAACGAAGTTCCTGTGAATCTGACAAGATAAAAAACAAGAAAGATGACACCGAATTTTCGGATGTAATAAGCATGTCTTTTGAATCCATTCTGGCATGAATTAAATTTATCAAAGCTATTCAAAATCAATGGAACCAATTTGAAAAACAATCAACTGGTTTCCAACAATTGATAAAACATCCAGAAATAGAAACATTTACTTAGTTCCACTAGCAGCTAAAAAGCATGTTACGAAAATTAACAAATGATGAACAAAAAGTTTCTCATACTACAAGGAAGGTACCAGAGACAAATATATTTTCAAATCAAACAGTTAAAAGAAGAAATATAAAAAAGGAAACATTATATAAGTTTACGTCTGCTAGCGGAAGAATTTTGCTTAGCGGAAAAGTTGAAAATAGGCGAAAATTATTCTTCATGGTAAAAGCATTCAACTTTTACGCAGCTAATGAGAAATCTTTGCGTTACTTAAAGAAGATAATGCTCATCTCTGTTGCAGCGAATGGCATACAGTGAAGAAGAAATTTCTCAATAGCGTATTTAGAAGTGGCGATACAGCTGCAAACTGAAGTATAAAAACACCACCTACCGACAGAACTCTGAACTACAAAGTTCCTCATATAAATAGCCTTAAGTGTTCTACAAGGTAAATGGCATCCGGTGTTGAAATAATTTTTTAAATCTCACATATAAAAGCAGTGATAGTGAGAAAAACAGAATAAGCATACCCACCCCAAGCGGCACAATTGTGCACTATTTTGGAAAGAAAATACACAAACAGTTTGCATAGTTAATAGTATCTGACTGAAGAAAGAAGTTTTTCAATCGGGTTTTTAGTCCCGCAGATAAACGGAAACGTGAACTTATGCCATCTGGTACTTGTGAGCTACAAAAAATTTTAAATTATGTGAGAAACATTTCCCCACAGAAACGTTCTCCAACAAAGAAAGAATTTTTCAAATCAGACTCTTAGAAGCAGAGATATCGACAAAAATAAGATATGCTTTTATGCGCCCTGGTGGGAAAACCATGCATTATTTTAAGAAGAAAGTATTCTCAAAAGGTGTTTCAATGTGAGTGGTATTGGTCAATGAAAGGATTTTTTCAATCGAGTTTTCAGGAGCTCAGGTTTTCAGGTTTAATACAAATATATCAGATGCAGAAATTAACACTTACGTTCCCTGGTGGCTAAACCATTCTTTGTCAAATATTAGAAATTATAGGCACAGCATTTCCTATCAGCAGCTGTATCCGGTGCAGAAAGAAGTTTTCTGATCGGAATTTTAGAAGCAGAGATATCAAGGAAAACACAATTTACTTTAATGCCGCCTAGCAGAAAGTCTATGTATAACTTGAAAATTTTGATATTATATGAGAAAATTTTGAAATTATATGAGAAAATTTTACACCAGAAATGCTATCTAGTAAAGAAGGAAATTTTCAAATCTGACTCTTAGAAGCAGAGATATTGCCAGAAATAGGATATACATCTACGCCCCCTGGTGGAGAAACCATACATGATTTTAAGAAGAAAATATTCTCAAATGTTTATTGGCATGAATGGTATTGGTCCATGAAAGAATTTTCTCAATCAAGATTTTAGAAGCTCAGATTTTGATGGAAATACCTACGAGGCAGAAATTAACGCTTACGCCCCCTGGTGGCTGGCAAACCATATTTTATAAAAAATTAGAAATTAGAATCAAAACATTTCTTACCAGGAGCTGTATTCGGGGCAGGAAGAATTTTTCAAATCAAAGTTTTAGAAGCAGAGATATCGGGGAAAGCACAATTTACCTTTACTCCCCCTAGTGGAAAGTCAATGAATTACTTGAAAATTTTAAAGTTATATGAAAAGCATTTCACACCGGAAACTCTATCTTACAAAGAAGAAATTTTTCAAATTGGACCATTAGAAGCAGAGATATCAACAAAAATAAGATGTACATCTACGCCACCTGACGGAGAAACCATGCATTATTTAAGAAAAGAAATATTCCAAAATGTTTTGTCGACATGAGTAGTATTGGTCCACGAAATAATTTTTCAATCTAGATCTTAGAAGCTCAGATTTTGTTGCAAATACATCAGAAGCAGAAATTAACACTTATGCTCCCTGGTGGCCAAACCATTTTATACCAAAAATTAGAAATTACACGCGAAAGATTTCCCATGCAGAGCTGTATTCACTGCAGAAATAATTTTTAAAATCAGAGTTTTAGAAGCATAGATATCAGGCAAAACACAATTTACTTTTACACCCCCTAGCATAGAATCTATGCATAACTTGAAAAAGTGACTATACCTGAAATATTCTTCGCCATGAGTAGAATCGAAAGGCAAAAGAACTTTTTGAATTGAATATTTAGAAGCAAATGTATGGAATAAAATGCATTTTGAATTCAATATCATCTGCATTTACTCCCTCTAGTGGCAAAATTATGCATTGTAAAAAATCAAAATAAAGGGGCATCATTCGCACATTTCAAGCTTTCTAATGCAAAAAGAATTTTTCAAATCGGACTACTAGTTGCAGAGATATTGTGTCTGCAGACGGTCGGACGGACAGAGAGACGGACAAACCGATAACATCAGCACGATCTTTTTTACAAAAGAAATGCTAAAAAACACCACTCTCTTTAGCAGAACATTTTTGCAAGAAAAAAAAAAAGAAATGCACTTTGCAAATCTGTTGGAGTAACTAGACAAAAGCTCACTGCCGAGGGCAAGGAGCGTGAGAAAATATGTCACATTTGGTGTGCACGCACCAGATTTGACATTATGTGAGTAACAGTCAGGAAGTAGAAGTGGGAAAAACACATGCAGGTGTTTCTCAGCGAGCATCGCTTCGGAGCACCAGAAAAAACATTACATTAAACATTTGAAATATATGTATGCATTGAAAGCAAGATAAGACTGTTCAAAACAATTGCGCAGTTAAGGTGTAAATATAAAACACATTTTCTAAAGGTTCATTACAAAAAAATTAGAGGAATACACAACACCTTTACAACATTAAATAAAATATAATCTAGAAAGAATCAATATTAATTAATTACAATATTTAATTTTGAAAATGAATATGATAAAGCAGCAAATGCATGCAGCTGCTGTGGTGGGACGAAGACAGAGAGAAAAAGATTTTCTTTTGCTCTGGACAAAGAATATACACTCTGCTCTGAAACCAGCCTCAAAGCTCTGATTGCAGCTGTTCATAGTAGTCGGCAATGAAAAGAAATCGTATTATACTAAATTCTCCGTAGAAAAATTAATTAAATGCGTAGTCCATGGTATGTGGTTGTTAACCGTAGAAACCATGGAGAATCTGTAGTAAACGACATCTCTGCACAGAGCACAAACAAAGAAAATTAACGGTAGTTCTGATGATCTGTAACTAACAAAACGGTCGATGATAAACCAAAACCACTCATCATCACTGAAGCCTCCACTAAGAAGAATGACGACATCACCACAGAAGCGCGTTTTCTTTTATGTTGTAACATCAACACCTCAGATCACGAGAAATTTCCCATCATCCCACACTGTGCGCTTCTGCAAAGTGACATGACATACGTGCAAGAAGCAATAAAGAAGCACTCCGTTTAGAAGTTGGAGGAAGTTTACTTGACCATGAAAATCATGTATCAGACGTTATGAGTTCTGAAAGTAAAATTTAGGACTTTTTAAGGACTTGGTGAAATATTTAGTACTTTTAAAAAATAAAAAAATATTTTAGCACTCTTAAGCACTTTTTTATCCATGCGAACCCTGCATCAGACTGACAGGCTGTGTACCCTGACTGGTCAATCTAAAGCACAGTTTTTCATTGGTTTACAGTCCAAGATCAACATGCTTCATGCTACAATAATCAAAGTGTGGTATTAGTCAAAGTGATTAGTGGCTTGTGGATGGCTGCTCAACCATGGTAACCCATGTTATATAGCATCCTGCAAACTGTACTGGTGCTAACATCAGTTCCAATGGTCTCACAAAATGTTTAACTGTGTAACCCATGTAATGCAGCATTTTGCTCATTGTACAGATGCTAACATCAGTCCCAATAGTCTCACGTAGGGTTTGACAGTGGTAACCCCAGTTGTGCAGTGTCCTGCACACTGTACTGGTGCTGACATCAGTCCCAATAGTCTCACATAGGGCTTGACAGTGGAAACACATGTTGTGCAGCATCCTGTGTAGTTTATAGGTGCTAACATCAGTTCCAATAGTCTCACATAAGGTTTGCTTGATTTGGGACAACGTTGATTTGAGTTCTGAGGTGACAGTCCTTTGCAGAGCTCTACTGTCACTTTGGAGGTTTACAAGGTCATCCCAGTCAACTTCCATTTGCATATCACATCACCAACCATTGACCTAGTGATCTTCAATGTCACTGAAATGTTACATATGGAGGGATTGCTTATGTGGCACTCTGTTATCAATCTGCAGTGGAAATCAGTTGACTCTGTCAACCAAGGCATCTTATCTTGCATTCATAGTCATCTTATCTTGGCATCTTATCTTGCATTTATTGTCTCATCATAGCCCTATGAGCATACTTATAGTTTGGCCCGTTATGCAGTACTTGCATAAGACCTAATTCACTATCAATAGAGGGGTGTTCAGATATTAATGGTACATGTTATCATTAAAAGGCTCATGAGTGCAATGGTGACACCGTTGAAATTCAGAAAAGAAAAACATACATGAAGAAATTTTGCTTATAATATATTGCTTAACTCAGGAATATTTGGAAAGGAATTTTTGTAATTGTTTCTTTTCAGTGATCATGCAAATGTTGCACAAAGATACATATTGTGGATGATTTGCATTAATAAAAATAATTTGCTACACCACAAAGAGAAATAAAAGATTAAAATACAGAAGACAGAGGACAGCAACAACAACAAAAAAGGGTAAATTTCTGGAAACACTAAAATTATGAATTATGAATTTCAGTGTCAGCAAAAAACAAACCACACACCAAAACAGGAAAAGAATAAAAACACATTTTCAGTGATGTGGACAGACACATAAATTAAAACTATGAGGAACCGCCAATTTGTCATGTTCAATAACATGACAAATTGGCAATTACACAAATTTTAAGATCAATAAATATTTTTCTTCACAAAGCACATTAATAGCATGATTCCCAAAAAACTACTGTTGGTTTATCAAGGAATTGGAATCCTGAGAAGTTCTGTTGATTCATAAAATAAAATATAATTTCTGATTTTTTCATTACTTTCAGAAAGTAAGCTATTAATATGCCATTTAAATGAAAAATGCTGTCCATCATAACATAGTTTTTTATAATTTCTAAATATTTTGGACATTTACTGAACTTACTGCTGCCATTCAGAAGATTATTCTACCTATTCATTAATGGGAAAGTAATCCTATCTACTTTTTACCCAAAGAACAAATCAAATTAGCCAGAAAATTTGCTTCCTCTCTATTAAAAATATTACATTCTTAAACTATGATCATCCAGGTTCTTTTTTTTTATTATTAGAGGTTTAATGAGCACTGTGAGCAACTCAGTGGGCTATATAAGCAGTCACTCGTCCCTAATTTAGGGCCAATGGTTCCAGGGAAGGGGGAGAGCCAGCACTGTAAGATGAACATAACATCCACGCCTCAATGGGATTCGAACCCGGGCCCATCATCAGAAACCATCGCTTAGACCCCTACGCCACCAGGGCAGCCCTCCAGGTCCTTGAAAATGTTTTGATGGACATTAAACTAAACTCTTAATGATGTATTGAAGCAGTTTTCTCTTCTGTAGTTTCATTTAAAACCCATATAATTATAGTACACAGAATGAATGCACATAAATATCTACACACAGGATTATAAGGATGTCTGTCACAACCCCTGACAAGAATATACAAGGATTAGATTCTTAAAATTGGTAAAGAAGATACATATTTGTGAAGAGAACTTTACTGTACTAACTTACAATATCTCTTTAACAAAATCCTTTCCAAAATCTAGGACTTATTGCCATACTTGCTTAAGCCACTGAATTTTCTTAGCAGAGTTTTGATGTTACCATAGCTCACCCAATCACTTACATGATATCAACGTTATGATTTTTTTTTCACACGATACCCTCATGATAAGGTTTTACTTCAACTTGGCAAAGAAAATAATAAATCCTCAAAAGCATCTGTAGTGTGACTGCAAAAGCCATGATATTTGCAGTTTACAACTAGGAGAATGTGATACTAAGACATATCATATCTCAAGGTGCAGGAGAAAATTGTCAGCACAGTTCCCATTACTTGCAACATCACTGAGTTCAGCAGTGAAGTGCAGTAATTATAATTTTTTAATGTGACCATAGTGTATGTTGCCATGCTGTAGCTGCTGCTAATGATTAATTGCAATGTTGGATGTGGGAGATGTTAGAATACTATCATTAGTTCCATCATTAGCCTTCATAAATTGATGTTTTCCAAGTTAAAGAAATCATTGAAGGACTTTCACATTTACAAAGAAAATTTATATTATTTTAAAAAATTCAAGTGATGTATAATTTTTAAAGTTATTTCAAGTGACGCATAATTTTTAAAGGAGGGTTATTACAAAATTTTCCTGTAATTACTTTTATCACTGCTAGTTAACGTTTACAAATAGCACATAAAAAAATCCCACTATACTGAATGCTAACACAACCTACTATACTGTAGTCCTGGGAAAGGGTAGGGGTGCTACCCAAAAATTTGACTGTAAGTAATTTCCTTTATTCCTGAGTGAAACCCATAATTTAGTGAACTTTACAGGGTATCAAGTCTAGGAATAGCCATGACATCAATTATTACCAGGTGCATATGGGACTGCATATGAATCAGAAACATATAAAACTGCATATAGGTGAGAAACATGGCAAGCTGTGAAACAAATACAGAGAAATGGGGTTAAACAAGATCATTGCTTTTTCCAACTTAAGTTCTTGAAGAAGTGCAAGGCAGTAAACTTCACTCCTCCATCTCTGAAACTCAACAAAAATGTAAGTACTCTTTTGCCTACTAACTTTGTAAGAAGAATGAAAAAAAATAAAAATTGCTGGAGCAGTGAAAAATAAGTACAAAGATTTGGCTAAGAAAAAAACATTAGAAAAACATATGTGGAACACAGAACTGGCATGCCTTCAAAATTCAGACAAAAAGTTAATAAAAGGTTGGCTAAATAAAGAAGTAATAGATAAAAACCGAAAATTCTCAGAAAAATTAAAGCTTAAAGAAAGGTGGCTTATTTCTGCAGGAAATATGACTACACTGCCTAAACAGACCTCTCTAAATACACATGTTGTAGGTTTCACAGAAGAAGGGGCAAGTAAAGACTTAAAGAAAATCCTTAATAAAGGTAGTAATTACAATTTAACTACCAGTAAGTTAAATAAAAAGAATTTAATATTAGAATTGGAAAGTGTTTGCAGTGAAGTAGAAAAAGGAGATCCAGATACTGCATTAAAAATGAGAAAACAATATGCAGACTGTGGGACTAAGCTTATTGAAAAGAAAAAAATGGTTAAACAACATATGAATTATAAACCAGATCACCTTGAGGAATTCAAAAATACTAAAATAATTGCTTTAAAAGCAGACAAGAGCAAATCCCTAGTACTTTTGGTAAAAGAAAATTATATTTAAAAAATGGAAGAACTATGCAAACCTATGTATGAAGAAATTGAAGACAACCCACTAGAACTGACAATAAAAAAACTATAATAAGCTGGATAAAAGCACAATTCATACAATATGTCATACAAAACAAATACCACCGTCTATGTACGATATTTAATTAAAATATGAAATCTATTTACAAATTAAAACCTCCACTAGCACTTTTGGGGTAACACTTACCCCATCATCAGATGGAACAGAGAGGTTAATGCAGTACTCGCGTAAACCTTTATAGGAGCACAGCAATGCACCATGGTATAGTTCTCAAGTGTCACAAGGTTAAGGTGTTGCCATCGCAGCCAAGCAATAGATACAATTTCGGCTTTAGTTACACATAATACAAATTGTGTTGCATTGTTAAAATTGCCAAATTTACATGTTATTGTTTTATTACATTTATTTAATAATTATAATTTAAAGTTCAAATCGGCGACATGGTTTTTTCAAGCTTTTGGTATGTCCACTGGCATGTTACCATTACAGCACCTGTCCCCCAAGGCTTCAATGTACAGGTTTTCAGCAAAGTGCAGTGAGTGTACGTACGCAGGGGTGTTCAGCAGTCTAATGTTCGCCCAGTCTGGTTGCAAAGTTCCATTTACGACGTTTCTAGATAACGCCGTATTATTGCGGAAAGTTCGAATATCATATTTATGTTCCTGAACACGAATACCCAAACTTCTCCATGTCGAGCCTATATAGTTACTAACGTGCTCTCTTGTTGAGGTGTCTAACAGTGGTATGGTGTACACTTCCCATTTGCTCAAAATATCGGTTGCTGCCCGATCTTTTCTAACAGATGATATGAGATTCTTTGATCGGGTACCGAATTGCATGTAATGCTTTGAGCATATGCGTGACAATGCATTAGTGATGTGTGGGCGCTGGTCCAATGCTCCCACAAACCGTTTGTTAGGCTTTGGGTCTTGTTCTAGACTTATGGTTCTTTCGTTACTAATTCTGCAGAATTAGAAATTAACCAATGTCCTTGGATATCCGTGTTTATCCGCTACTTTAAAAAGAAACTTTATTTCAGACTGTAGAAGACTCTTGCTTGAAGAATGCGTGTAGGCTCTTCTTATAAAAAAGTTAATAGCAGATAGTTTTTGTGGAGTTGGATGTGAGGAATTGAATGGAATAAGGCTATTGCAATCAGTTGGCTTACGATAAACTGAAAAAGACAGTGAATTAGTATTTGGGTCACGAAATATGCAAAAATCCCAAAAAGGGAGTGAAAGATCAGATTCAAGTTCTGTCGTGAGCCCCATAGTAGGAAACACTGACAAAAGTGTGTCAGCAAATTGAATTAAATCATCCCTGGAGTGAGGCCAAAGCACAAGGATGTCATTAACATATTTAAGATATAAACTGGGGACCAAAGGGGATTCATTAAAAACTCAGAATTTCCGCTAACACAGCAGATAGTGGGGAGTCCATGGGCGAACCCTCAGTTTGCAAGTAAATGTTGTCAAGAAATTTAAAATATGATCGCCATTTATTTAAAAAAAGTGCGTTCACAATGGCAGTGATTTCAGGGGTGGGGACATGAATTTCAGCAAGTTTAGCCAAAATAATAGAATGAGTGGCGTCCACAGGTACATTAGGGTACAGTGAAACCACATCCACTGAGGCTAAAATGAAAGGGCCAGCATGTGGCTGAATCATTCTGATCCTTTCTATTGCCCTAGTGGAGCTTTTGATAGGAAAAGGTGAGCTCTCTGCTAGCTTAGCCAAATATAGGGCAAGGGCTTTTTCGAATGGTCGAGTAGGACTAACGTAGCCCGCGACCAAAGGCCTAATAGGCAGCCCCTCTTTATGCAGCTTGATACGCCCAAAGATATCGGCACACGACAACCAGGTATGTGTTTGTGTGTGTGTGTGTGGGGGGGGGGGGTAAATGCTTTGGAAAAACTTTCAGAGAAGCTGTGAGCATTCTTCAATCTGGTCAACGCTGCACAGGTTGCTTTAGTTGGGTCACTCTCTACTACCTTGTGTGGAATGGAAGCTATAGCCAATCATTTTTCCCCTGTAGTTTGAGCTATCCAACAAGACAGTTTGATGTGTCTTATCTGCAGCCAAAATAGATATTTCATTATTATTTCTAACTGCAGCAAGCTGCTGCCTTTCTTCATTATATATTGGAATTAGTTTGGACTGTTGCTGCGTTTTGCCCCTTCGTAGAAGGCTATCAATTTGTATGCGCGCAACATCATGTTCAGCCTGAGGTAAGACATTCTAATTGTGGGACAGTCTGAAAGATATTGGCCTTGTTCGTCAGGTATGCGAATTTGGTTCCTCTTTCTAGAGCTCTACGTTGCACTTCGTTCAACTCATAATTACTAAGGTTGACAACATTAGAGTTTGTAATTATACTACCATGACTTCCATGATAGAACACATGCCTATTATTAACTTCACTGTCAACTGGGAAACAAAGTTTGCCAATATGGGTATTGGTCAATGATTTGACCCAGTTTTCTATTAAAGTCGAGGTGACAGTAAACACATGGTCCATGATAATAGGGTGTTCGCGATTCGACAGATCCTCGTAAGCAGTACAACACTTTCTACTAAGGAAATCAATACATGATCTCTTACTTCTAATGGCACTTATTAATCTTTTTTTCTACGCATTTCAAAGTATGCAGTTGTCACGCAACGAGAGGGGAGCCATACGAATAAGAAGGTGGCTCAGAATGATATTCAGGTCTTTACAGCTAGTCAGGAATCACAGATGAGCACACTCCTTTGCGAGCTTGATTCGTGTTGACTGGAACATTTGTAAAGCTGCACTCCACATTATCATGTCTCAAGATACGCAATAGAATACGATTTGGCGCGGTGAGCAATCGTGTAGATAAAAGCACAATTCATACAATATGTCATACAAAACAAATACCACCATCTATGTACAATATTTAATTAAAAGATGAAATCTATTTACAAATTAAAACCTCCACTAGCACTTTCGGGGTAACACTTACCCCATCATCAGGTGGAACAGATATATATAGGCTCAACACGGAGAAATTTGAGTATTTGTGTTCAGGAACATAAGTATAATATTCGAACTTTCGGCAATAATATGGCATTATCTAGAAACGTCGTAAATGGAACTTTGCAACCAGACTGGGCGAACATTAGACTGCTGAACACCCCTTGCGTATCTACACTCACCGCACCTTGCTGAAAACCTGTACATTGAAGCCTTCGGGGACAGGTGCTTTAATGATAACATGCCAGTGGACATACCCAGCAAAAACAGTCTTGCTGGCCCAGCACTATGTTGATACTGCCGAACCATCAATAAAATGTCCGGGCGGCTAACAAAAGGGCCAGCAGTTCAGGCCAACAGTTGGCACCCCATCAGTTGTCATATGCCACAACAGGACCATCAGTTGTCCATTACAGGCAGTAGCTGCCACAAGTGGCCCTTCAATGGCCCTGCAAGCACGTGCCAGAAATGATGGCTAGCCTAATATGGTCCACTAGTGGCAGCTGGCAACCACGCGACATAACTGGTGGCTTGCCAAATCTTGTCCACCAATTTCCCAGTAGTAGCCATAATAATAATAAAAAAAAATAATAATCAAGGATTACCGCAGTTTCCCAAAGCTACAATTTTTTTCTACCCTTACGAAACTTGTGAATTATCGCACTGCGCTGGGGAAATTTTTCAACAGAATGGAAAAACGTCCGCTTGCATCTCAGTGGATTTGAACCAGAGCCATTGGCGTGGTAGCTGAGCTCTCTACCGACCGGACTAATTTGCCACACTCGAGTGTATGCTTGAAGCTGTCTGTTTCATATGCAATGTGTAATAGAATGCTTTCCGCTTTCATTTTACAATATTGCGAGGTATTTTTCACAAAAGTCAGTTTCATATAATTCATAAATTAATTTTTTCAACGTAACGATAGATTTTTTTTTACCTTAACTTGACTCATTTTCAAGGAGTGTACATACTTACAGTCGCTTTCCAAAGTTTTGTACTGTCCTTGTCGTCTTGAAAAGAGATTGTTGAATAAATATATATTTACCCGGGTTCATGTCCCATTCTGTTACATTTTTAATGTTGTGTCTTTCCTTTCCATTGTCCGAAGCTACATTTGTTTTAAAGAGGAAAGATATTTTATTTTACTTCTCGTTATTTTTAGAAGCGAATTCCTCCCAGTCTTGTGTATTCAACCCATGGATGAGTACACCACATAGCATTGCTTTTTTTTCTTTCAAATAATTAATAAATTTTGTACGCGTATAATTCTTTTTTTTTTTTTTTTCCAACACACGTTGTTTTAATGGTTTTCCAGGACATTTGTTTCAAGTAGTTTCAAATTTTTTCTTGTTATTCATCCACTCCATTCCATGAATTGTTATTAATGGGAATGGAGTGGTGTATTTCATGGCTGTAATCTAGTACTTCACGGCTTAATCTGATATCTTCGTTGACGTAAAATTTCATTAGGAAATTAATTCGCCTCTCTACATATGGATTTTTTTCTTAACATCCACTAAAATAACACGATGGCGATAGCGTCGTCTTCAACTAACTGGTACTATGAGAGACACAGCAAGTGTTGCTTCTGTGCATGTGCAGTCCCATTGCTTCTACCTGCTGTTTGCCAGCAACGGGCCACTAGTGGCACTTGCTTGGAGGCCCACAATTCACGGCGATGCTACAGGGCCATCAATGGCTCGCCAACTGATAGCGCTGCCACCAACTGACCACTACCAGGTCGTGAGCGGCAGATTTCAGCCAGCAGTGACCCATCACTGCCAGCTGGTGGCCAGCAGTTTCCCAGCACTTGTGTTTTTGCTGGATACCAAAAGTTTGGAAAAACCACATTGCCGATTTGAACTTTAAATTATAATTATTAAATAAATTTAATAAAATAATAACATGTGAATTTTGCAATTTTAACAGTGCAACACAATTTGTATTATGTGTAACTAAAGCCAAAATTGTATCTATTGCTCGGCTGCGATGGCAACACCTTAACCTTGTGATGCTTCCGAACTATACCATGGTACATTGCTGCACTCCTATAAAGGTTTACACGAGTACTGCATTAACCTCTCTGTTCCACCCGATGATGGGGTAAGTGTTACCCCGAAAATGCTAGTGGAGGTTTTAATTTGTAAATAGATTTCATCTTTTAATTAAATATTGTACATAGACGGTGTTATTTGTTTGTATAATAATCTGTTAAAGTCTTTAAAAAGAAACAACCAGCTAAGTTCAGATTTCAAGAACTTTTCAAAGTTACATTACATGATACCTCAAATGTATGGGGCAATTAAACTTCATAAACCAGATAAACCATTAAGGCCTATTGTAGACTCAAAAAACACTCCCTTGTTAAATCTTCAATATTATCTCCTGAACCAACTGAGGAAAATTTCTACAGATCCACATGTCTTGCTAAAAACTCAAAAGATCTCATAGTTCAGTTAGAAGGCATTCCAAAACTTGACCATCCTATAATTGCTAGTCTCAACATTAAATCTATGTACACTAACATAGATACAGATCGTCTTTTAGAGTTCTTCGTAGAAGATTTGGCTGACAAAATAGTCTTTCATAACCACAGCAAGGAAGAACTGACAGGTCTTTATGAAATTCTGATTTTTGTTTTAAAAAACAACTATTTTCAATTTGGCAGCAGTTTCTACAAGCAAACTTTTGGATTGGCGATGGGCTCACTGGTTGCACCATTTCTTGAAAATTACTATGTAGGAAAACTAGAACAAAAGGTTCAGATTACTCCTTCAATATTCAGTCTTTATGCTAGGTATATGGATGGTATTATTTTCATTATAGACAACAAAAATGTCTCTCTTTCATATGACATACTAGCCGGTTCAACTCCCTGGATGAAAAATTGTAATTCATGATTGAACTGCAAAAAGATAATCAACTCAATTTTCTAGACTTATCATTAGTCATAAAAGAAGGAAAAATTGAAACAAAGTCAGACAATAAACCTACGATGAATAATAAAATGTTAAACTATCAGTCAAATCACCCAAATTACATAAAAACAAACTTGGCCACTCAATTTTTGGAAAAGATTAACATGCTCAAAAGGAGAAACAGAAAAAAGTTATGGAAGATAATAATTGCCTTTCTCTAGTAGTCAACAAAATTCTTAATAAAAAAAGAAAAGAAGCAGAAGTCAAAAACTAAATTGTTTCAGCTAACTAGAAAAGTTATGTACCATAAAGGACTGCTTAAAAAACTTCAGAGAATTAGTGAGAAATTTCAAATCAGACTGGCTCCAGGATTACAAAATAAAATTAGTACTACCTTCCAAAATTAAAGCAAAAAGAAGAAAACATCCTGTTACAGGAAGGACTGGTCTACAACATACCTCACTCACACTTCTTGTTACCAGATTAGCAGAACATAAAGCTGCAATTAAAAATTTGACAAACAACACGTTTGGACAGATATGTTCAAAATACAGGACATAAAGTGCTTTGGGACTGTAGAAGTTCTGACACGTCAACAGCACTTTTTCAAGAGAAAATTGTCAGAAGGACTGGAAATTGAGAGAAGAAGAGGCACAACATTAAATGGTGTGAAAGGTTAGAATTTAGCTAATGAATGGCAACACCTACTACAGTATAATGTAGTCCTGAGGAAGGGTAGGGGTGCTACCCAAAAATTTGACTGTAAGTAATTTCCTTTATTCCTGAGTAAAACCCATAATTTAGTGAAATTTATAGTGTAATCCTTCATTGAGTTAGATACACAGAAGAAATCTTTTTATCATTCGGCTTCACCTAAACACTTGGCTGGTATCCGAATTGTCAAATATTACAGAAAAATTTTCAAACATAAAACTCTCACAGATGAGGCTACTGAAATTGCTTTTCTGAATATCAAAGTCAAGGGGAAAAGTAACTAGGTTTACATATCAGCATCTCACGAAGAACGGCACTAGCTAATAACATTATCACTCAGCTTGTACTGCTACTCTCCCTGAAAACTTGTAAATAGGAAATTACATGAAATATACTAATCATACATGCAATAAGCCCAGCTGCTGTTCCCAATTTTATGCCTAGTATGTGAAGGACACGTAATACCACTGTTACTGTAACAAGAAAATCATCATCTCACATCTGTACATTAAGATGGATTTCAAGAATGTTTCTGGTATACATCCCCAACAAAATTACTAAATGTCTGTGACGAACTTTCTTCATGGTAATATTTTCTGCCTCTAACATATTGCTTCTTCAATTGCTAATAGCTAATTTTACCCCTTCAATCCCTTTTACTCCAAGTCTGTAACTTGGTCTGTTGCTTGGTAGCACAGAATGTAGCACTTGCCTTGGTAGTTTTTCATTTTGAATATGGTGCACATGTCTAAACACCTCGTGAGATATTCTCACTAACTATTTCCTCTACCAAACATGTAAGTACCTAGCACAGTACTAATATGCCTGCATTATGAACTCTGTTCTGCAACTGAATTCATTTGCTTACCCATTATATTTTTCTTATCACTCTCAAGTAACAACCTCTGGTTTTTTGAAAAGCTTTATTTTATGCTATAACTGACAAAAAAAAAGTGTATATGATAATTCGACATTGTATACAAAACCAGTTTTGCTCTCTGACCAATTTTTTTCCGTGAAAATATTTCTTACATATCTACACTTTCCTTGCTTTGATTATTCCTTGTCAAGCTTTCCTATCTCATCATTCATCATATTCACATAATTAAAATCCTTTTCCTTTTAACCACTTTACCTATACTACATAATTAATGGTTTTTGGGGTTTAACTTAGAGCCTCTGATTTAGACTCCCAATGCTTAAACTTTTCATTAAGTCCTGTTCAGATGACTGAAGTTATACTGTAACTTGTGTACTCACTTGAAAATTAGTATCAAATCACAGCACAGTGCTAATATGGAAAATACCTACTTCAGCACTGGATACTAAATTCTTGTAACAATCTATTCACATACATCAAAAGCAAAAATTTGGGACACACTCTGGTTTTCCCCAAAATTAAGCTCAAACCTCTTACATTTCCTGATTCCTGTAAAACTCTTTTATGCGCAGGATTGTGATTGATATACTGATGTGTAAGCTGCTTACTTTTCTTTCATATAGATTCTCTATGGAGTATTCATCTTGATTTTAGGTACCCAGTCAGCAGTCTTTTTAGAATAAATAAACATTTCAGAAATCTACCTATATTCAAATGTAATATCATGGCACCTTGTAGCAGCACTCCTTTAATATTAAAATAGAAAGTTTTGCTTGTCATTTGTCATGAGCATTGAATGCAAAGAAATTTGAGAACAAAAAGGTTATAAGAAAAGAAATACATAAAAACCACTGAAGGTCCGGCATATGACATAATAAATTATCTTTCAAATGAATCTAAAATGCTGCCACAAAACCATTTCAAGAACAGTTGTGAGGGCAGACTGCAGGAACATACATATTTCTTAAAATGTTCACTACAATGTGTAAGAAATGCATCACATGAAAATATTTTTTCCATCATAGGAACTTTTTTTTAGCATGTCTTTTGTAAAAAAAATTTGCTTATGTTATCGGTTCATCTGTATGTCTGTCCATCTGTGGACACCATATCTCTGCAACTACTAGTCTGATTTGAAAAATTATTTTTGCATGGTCAGACCTCAGCACAGACTTCATTGTAAAAAGTAGTGAGAAAAGTGACAATTTTTTTTTAGTGACTAAATAGTGACTGCTCAAATAATTGAAAACCAGGCTAAACCATTTAAAACAATAGAACACACACACACACACATACATACATACAGTATGTGTGTGTGAACAATTCACTTTATATTTTGTGATAGAACATATGTTAATCAATGTGAATATCTGTTGTAAAAAAACAACAATATATTGGATGGGCAGGTGATTCCTTTCAATAATTTTTATACACTACTGTTTGTGAAAATTACAACACCAAAAAGGAGGAACCATGCGATTCGAATGAAATTTATACCAAACATTACTGACATGACTGTACATAAGTGATTTAATTTTTGGAACAATATAACAATTTTTACCTGCAAAAATCAGTATCTTGTGAAGCCTCTGCAAGCTGCAATAATAGCTTTGAGACGAGTTGGCATTGAATGGTGTCCTGGGTAATTGCTTGCCAGGCATTGTGTATACGTGGCCACAGATAACTGGTACTGACCACTGGAGGACTTTGATGGGCCAGTTGCCAAGTGACCATATCCCAGACATGTTCAATAGGTGACATGTCTCGTGAACGTGCAGGCCAGGGAAGAAGCGGTATCTGCTGTGCTGTGAAGAGGGCTTGAACATTCCTGGCAACATGAGGTCAGGCATTGCCCTGCTTGAATATAGCACCTGGAGTGCTATGAAGGAAGGGTATGACTTCTGCCTGTACAACTTCACTGATGTAGTGGTCGCTGGTGATATTGCCCTTAAGTCATAGCAGCCAAGATCGCAAATGTTACCCAATGGCACACCACACCATCACACTTGGCATTCAGCCTGTATGACACTCAACAATGCATGCTGAAAGAAGGCGCTCACCACAATACCGTCAATGCGCACGAGGCCATTATGGTAGTCCAAGCTGAATCGGGACTCAACCGAAAACACGACATGTTGTCAATTAGCACGCCATTGTCTGCAAACCCCATTGCAGCCTAAGGTGTCCATGGTTCAGGGTCAAAGGAATCTGCTGCAAAGGGACGCATGCAACCAGTCTTCTGTGCAACAGATGCGTTGAACTGTGGAGGCAGACAATGCCACACCTGTTTCAGTGCTCCACTGTTGTGCTAACACTTGCGAATATGCGGAACAGTTCACCACTGCCATGTGGACAAGGTGTCAGCCATCCGCGGTGTTGTCGCATTTCTCGGTCCACTGCCACCACACGCACGTCACTATCATAGCGTTATGTCTCGTCCAAGCCGCAATGCCACGGTACGAAAATGCACCTTCACGCAGACCAATCATTCGTCCCTGTTCAAACTGTCGTATGGTGATATTGTGTCCTTCGTCGCCGCCAAAGCATTATTGAATCCTGGAGACACTTTCACAACTTGATGTCCACGATGCACTACTGGTGGGTATCCTAAACAGCCCTCTCTTTATATCCAGCACTCGACTGTTCAGGCGGTGCTTGCTGGGCCAAGACATGCGCAATGACTCTGCATTTCTAATCATTTGCATGTCCTACCCTGCTCTGCATATCCTGTAAGTTTCATGTGATTACCATCATTCCTTCATGGTGTTGCAATTTTCACAAACAGTAGTTTATTTTATCAGCATGATGGCATTTGATGATTTATATACTGCACTAGCAAAATAAGTATGCTCTAGAAATGATTACATATACAAACTATCATAGGTTTATACGTATAATGAAAGATTAATAATAAAGAATGAATGTAATGTTTAAAAAAAATATGTAACCCTTTGCGTTTTTAACTCTCCACTGCCTGCATTTTCTTACAATCATATTAACAAATTCAATTTCCAACTATGTTTCGACAAATTTGCCTTATTTAGTTAGATTTAAATGAATTTTTACTTGTAAACTACTCATACACACACATTTCATCAAACTTTTAATTTGTTAGCACATGTGTTTTACAGTCTGACACTGGTTAGATACCTATTTCAAACATCAATGCAATCTAAAATGGAAGCACAGAGCAACATAGCAATAAAAAATGCAATTCTGCAGATTTTGGTTATAAATCAAAATGACGCCAGATAAATTCAAACTATACTGTTTAACAAAATCTGCTGTAATTTTTTAAGCTAATATTAAATTAATGATGTATTTAAATGGCAATAAGTTTAATATCCTCACTTATCACATCTGGGAGTAATCTGGGACAGATGTGCTGGTGGTTTCTCTATATTTGGTGGTTGGATTAGCAAAATTGACATGCTTTTTAATGTCAACATTATGAAGTTTCAATCATTTTCAACTTTGCTGTCTCATAAAAGTATAATGAGTAAAATTGGGAAGCAAATTTTTTTCCCTACATTATATAAAGGCTCTTTATGTACAGGGTGCTTTTAAGTGAAATCCATAATGAGTCAACAGAGTCTATGACAGGAAATTTGATTTTGTAATTGCAATTAGTAAGAAATGTAGATTTAGGAAAGCACACTCCAGGGTGTCTACCAAATTTGGAAAATGCAATTTCATGACCAATTAACAATTTTCATGACGGTTTTTAAAAGTCATGTATGTGTGTGTGCGTGTGTGTCCAAGTATGCATGCATGTGTGGGTGCGTACATAAATTAAAGATGGGAGACACTCTGCTTCCCATTTTATCTACGGAAAAAGTACACTCTTGCCCTTCTGCTAGTAACAAAAATCTGACTCATCAAACTTTGACTACGCCTGAAGTAAACTGAAATACTCAACATTGTGCTAAACAATTTCATTACACACCTTTCTTCAACATTTATATTTGAAAATGTCAATGACTCTATAAGCAGTATAATTTAAATTGCTAAATTGACCATAACATTTTGCAAACAACATTTACACATATATTTCTATGCTAAAACATTTTTTGCTGCAACAGTTCTTTGTGGAGGAGAGCACAAGTGCCCCCCTTTTTTTAAACTCTTGTACCATTATATGGAAACCACATTTATGTCTTATGTGGTTGGTGCATGGAGAATTACTCAGATTGTCACCAGAAGATGAACAATTACTAAATATAAAAAGAAATTTGTGACCCCAAAGCAAAATTTGTGACTTTTTCTTGACTTTTATTACCCTTTTCTGAATTTGTGCCTTTTTCATGGTTTTCATGACTAGTAGACACCCTAGACATGAAATAAAGGCAATTCTGAAAATACAAACACAAATCCACAATTTCTTTACTCATTTATTTTTTGAAGTTTAATTTACTAATAAAAAGAGGAGATTTTACTGCTATTTATGCAATATTTTGAACACTGTGATGATGATGCTAAAATTAAAAACATTACCAGAAAACATGAACGCAACAAAATTTGCAGTTTTGCAAACTTAATAACCTTGAAAAGATTTAGATAAAAACAAAAAAGAAAAAATAGTTAGCTTTTCACGATTTAGTCCCCCCCCCCAAGAGAATCTCGAATCAGAAAAGAAAATTAAAACAAAAACAAACAAACAAACAAAAAAATGCTGAAAAAAAGACCATCAGATTTGCCCACTATTAGTGCATTTTTCAACAGAAATTTTGTTTTTCCAGCTTATATTTAAAATGATGCTGATTCACATGAAGAAAGCAATTTCACAACTTTGCTGACCACCCCAGGTCACGGGGTAAGCAAGTTTTGATGGTTTATTTTTCAAGGACCAGTTTGGAATAGGAGATGGTGGGTTTGATTCCCGTTGCTGACTACCCTGTCCACTGGTTTTCCAGTGTTTTCCTTCGACATCCTTGCATGAATAGGGGGAGGGGATAGTTCCCATTGAAGTTGGCCCTGGACACACCCAGACTGTACTCACCCAACACTACCATGTGCAATAACTGTGCCCGGTTGGGTTTCAACACAAACATCAGAACTTTCACTAAATATTTTATCAGAACTTTCACTAAATATTTTATATAAAATTGTGTCCGCCAAACTTTTATGGAGGGGGGGGGGTCAATCCAAATTTCTGCACTTCCGCCAAAAATAAAACATAGTGAAAAAACAAATCAAATAAAATTCCACTAATTCGCATAAAAGTTAAAATAATATGAGGGTTGTGCCGAAAGTAATGCAAAAGTGGACATAACTTTTTTATTAACTGAGTGGACTTAACTTTTTATTAACGTTCAAATTGCACATGTTGGTAGAGTAACTCAACATAGTCTCCATCACAAGCGATGCATTTGCATCATCGTTGAACCCAACTCTTGAATCCTCTTTGAAAAAATTCAGTTGCGGACTGTTGTACCCACTTCTTCACAGCCACTTTCATCTCATCTGTGCCATCAAATCGTTGCTCCGGAGACTGTTCTTCATTGGACCGAACAGGTGGAAGTTGGACGATGCCACAGCACGGCTGTACAGTGGATGGGGGACCACTGACCAGCCTAATTTGCTGATCACCTGATTTGTTCCCAAAGATGTATGTGGTCTCGCATTGTCATGGTGAATGTGTATCCTTTTCTGATTCTTGTTCGTTCTCTTCCTTCTTATGGCTTCTCTAAGTTTCTTGAGTGTCTCAATGTACCGCTTGCTGGTCATGGTACGGCCACGTTCCAGAAAATCAAGAATGACACCCCTGTGATCCCAAAAAACAGTCACCATAACTTTCTGAGCTGATCGCTGGCTCTTGAACTTCTTAGGCCTTGGTGAAGAGGTGTGACACTATTCCATGGATTGATTCTTTATTCCAATATTCCAGATCATAAAGATACACCCATGTTTTATTCCCTGTCACCAGATCAGAAAAAACATGTCTTCATTGGCTTCAAACGCTTCCAGCAAATCAGAGCAGACTTTCACCCTTCTTTCCTTCAAATCGGGTGTCAACTGCCGAGGTACCCACTTTGCACACACTTTCCAATACCCTAAGTCTTCCACCATCTTCTGTATGGCATCATGACCACAGTCCAGTTGTGCAACAAGCTCACGGATTGTGATTCATTTCTCTGCGTGAATCAATTCCACTCACTGACTATACATGTCACTGGTCACAGATGATGGTTCCCCACTGCGTGGTTTGTCGTCAATGCTGGTTTCCTCTTTTTTAAAACTTCTTTATCCATTTGTTGCTCTTGTCAATAATGTCGTCTCTGTAAACATTCTGTAGCCTTCTGTGGATGTCGGACAGAGTGCACCCTTCCTTTCTTCCTTCCTTCGTCAAGAACTCAATGACAGCACGTTGCTTCTGCTTGGAAAGCATTATTTACCTGCAATGAAGAAAAATGGTTACTATAGAGGAACACTCTACTAACATGTGCAACTGAACGACCTCTGTCAGTTAATAAAAAGTTATGACCACTTTTGCATTACTTTCGGTACAACCCTCGTAATTAAAAATGTTAACTGCAAGTAAAAATATGGATGGCACTGAGAAAAAGAAAAAATTAAGACCTTCAAGATCTTTATTTTTTGGCAGCATCGTTACATGTTCTTTTGACCGTCCATCTTTCCGCTGTTTTACGAAGAAAATATTCTCAAATGTTTATCAACATGAATGGTATCGGTCCACGAAAGAATTTTTCAATCGAGCTTCTAGAAGCTCAGATTTTTCTGCAATTACCTACAAAGCAGAAATTAACTCTTACGCCCCTGGTTGACAAACCATATTTTATAAAAAAATTAGAAATTACAATCAAAACATTTCCCACCAGGAGCTCTATTTGGTGCAGGAAGAATGTTTAAAATCAGAATTTTAGAAGCAGAGATATCAGGGAAAGCGCAATTTACCTTTACTTCCCCTAGCGGACAATCAAAGAATTACTTGAAATTTTCGAAATTATATGGAAATCATGTCGCGCAGGAAACTATCCAACAAAGAAAAAAATTTTCAAATCGGACTATTAGAAGTTGAGATATTGACAAAAATAAGATATGCATTTACACCCCCTGGCGGAGAAACCATGTAATATTTTAAGAAGAAAATATTCTGAAAAGGGATTTATCGATGTGAGTAGTATCGGTGCACAAAAGATTTTTTCAATCGAGATTTTAGAAGCGCTGATTAAGCTGCAAACATATCAGAAGCAGAAATTAACACTTACGCCTCCTGGTGGCCAAACCATTTTGTACCAAAAATTAGAAATTACGTGAAAAACATTTTCCATCAGGAGCTGCATCCGCTGCAGAAAGAATTTTTCAAATCAGAGTTTTAGAAGCAGAGATATCGGGTGAAACACAATTTAATTTACGCCCCTAGCGGAGAATCTATGTGTAACTTAAAGAAGTGACCATACCTAAAATAGTCTTCAACATAAATAGAATTTAAAGGTAAAATAATTTTTTCAATCGGCCGTTTAAAAGCAAATATATGGAATAAAATGTATTTTGAATTTGGCATTTTGTGCATTTACGCTTTCTGGAGGCAAAATTGTGATTGGTGGGGGAAAAAAAAAAAAGCGAAATAAAGATCATCATTCCAACATTTCAAGCTTCCCAATGCAAAAATAATTTTTTAAATTGGGCAATTGGTTGCAGATATATGGTGTCCGCAGACGGACAGACAAACCGATAACATAAGCACGATCTTTTTTACAAACCGCATGCTAATAAAGGCACACACAAAATGCCTAGCTACCAATCAAAACTACAGCATAAAAAGACTGCCGGCTTTCTTCCTTCCTTGGCTCCCAGCAACAGCACCTCCTCACTTTAGTTTCCCCATGGCAGGACTAGATAAAACAAGAAAGATGGCACTGAATTTTCGGGTGCAATTAGCACATCTTTTTAATCCATTCTGACGCAAATTAAATTTATCAAAGCTATTCAAAGTCAATGGAACCGATATGGCAAACAATGATATCTGACGGAAGAAAGAAGTTTTTCAATCTGGCTTTTAATCCCTCAGATATTGCTGTAAACGAAATCGTGAGCTTATGCTTTCTGGTTGCAGACTTGTGCGTTAAGAAAAATATGAATTTATATGAGAAACATTTCGCACCGGAAACGCTCTCCAACACAGAAAGAATTTTTCAAATCGGACTCTTAGAAACAGAGATATCGACAAAAATAAGATGTGACTTTACGTCTCTTGGTGGGAAAACCATGCATTATTTTAGGAAGAAAGTATTCTCAAACGGTTTTTCCATAAGAGCGGTATCGGTCCAAGAAAAAAAAAATTATTAGTCGAGTTTTCAGGAGCCCGGATTTTGCTACAAATACATCAGAAACAAAAATTAACAATTATGCCCCCCTGGTGGCCAAACCATTTTTTACCAAACATTAGAAATTAAAACATTTTCCATCAGGTCTTGTATGCGATACAGGAAGAATTTTTCAAATCGGAGTTTTAGAAGCAGAAATAACGCAGAAAACACAATTTACCTTTGCGCCCCTTAGCGGAAAGTCTATGATTTACTTGAAAATTTTGAATTTATAGGAAAAACATTTCGCATCGGAAACACTATCCAACAAAGAAGAAATTTTTCAAATCAGACTCCTAGAAGTAGAGATATTGACAAAAAACAGACATACATCTACGCCCTCTGGCATAGAAATCATGCATTATTTTAAGAAGAAAATGTTCCTAAAAGGTTTGTCAACATGAGTAGTATTGGTCCACAAATTGACTCTTTTTTTCAATTGAGATTTTAGAAGCTCATATTTTGCTGGTAATACATCAGAAGCGGAAATTAAGACTTACGCCCCCTGGTGGCCAAACCATTTTTTACAAAAATTAGAAATTATGTGCAAAGGATTTCCCATCAGGAGCTGTATCCGCTGCAGAAAGAAATTTCAAATCGGAGATTTAGAAGCAGAGATATAGGGAAATGCAATTTACCTTTACGCCCCCTAGGGAAAAGCCTATGAATTACTTGAAAATTTTGAAATTATATGAAAAACATGTCACACCGGAAACTATCTAATAAAGAAAGAATTTTTCAAATCGCACCATTAGAAGCTGAGATATTGACAAAAATAAGATATATGTCTACGCCCTGGCGGAGAAACCATGGAATATTTTAAGAAGAAAATACTCCAAAAAGGTTTACCGACGTAAGTGGCATCGGTCCAAAAAAGATTTTTTCAATCGAGATTTTAGAAGCTCAGATTTTATGGCAAATGCATCAGAAGCAAAAATTAACACTTATGCCCCCTGGTGGCCAAAGTATTCTTTACCAAAAATTAGAAATTACATGCAAAAGATTTTTTATCAGGAGCTGTATCCGCTAAAGAAATTGTTTTTCAAATTGGAGTTGTAGAAGAGATATCGGGAAAAACATAATTTACTTTTACGCCCCTAGCAGAAAATCTATGCGTAATTTGAAAAAGCAACTATTCCTAAAATACTCTTCGACATAAAAATGGAATCGAAAGATGTAAGAATTTTTTCAATCGGATGTTTAGAAGCAAATATGTGGAATAAAATGTATTTTTGAATTCGACATCATCTGCATTTACGCCCTCTAGCAGTGAAATTGTAGATAGTAAAAAAAACAAAAAACAAAATGAACGATCATCATTCGTATATTTTAAGCTTCCCAATGCAAAAAGAATTTTCCAAATCGGACTAATAGTTGCAGAGATATTGTGTCTACAGACGGACAGGCAAACCGATAACATAAGCACGATCTTTTTTTACAAAAGGCGTGCTAAAAAAATTAAGAAAACTATTTTTCCGAATTCTTCACGTAACTGGCTGAAATTTGTAGATATACTATAATTGGCTAAGGGATGATGATCTTAAAATTTTTAAGTGAATTGGCAAAAATGTTTTTAAATTAGCCGTAAGATGCCGATTACGAATTCTGGTCATGCCAGCCACATGATAAAGAGCAAATAAAAAAAATTATGGCCCATTTAAAAAGTTTTTATTTGATTTACGCAAAACTTGGAGGGCTCATTCATATTAGCGATTTATGGCGTTGATAACATTTTTCGAGATTTTCATGAAAAATCCACGAGATAAACTTTTGTCATTTTTATCCCACTTGAAAAAATCCTTGAGAGAACCGGTTGGCTGCTGTGGGCGGGGTTACGGGGAGAGGTGCAGTGTGTGCGTCACTGCCTCTTGCCGGAGCTCCGCTCTTTCTTCCTTATGAAGCTCGCTCTAGCTGCTGCAGTGAGTGGTGAGTCGCGTTTACAACTCGTAACCACACCCACGTGTGTGTTCAACAGGGATGGGTGTTTAACAAAACAATTTATTTTTGTTTCAGGATTTCATTTTTTCATCTGACAAAAAATCCCCTAGATATAAAAAACAACAACACAAAACTATAGCTAAATTGAAACTATAGTTAAATTGAAAAAAAATACGAGCACACTGAAGAAAAAGGTGAGAATAGTGACAGAATTTTAAAAAAGGTATCAAAAAGTGACAAATTAAAAAAAGGTGACAAAGAGTGAGAAAAGTGACTTGCGCCGAGGTCTGCACAGTGAAGCTTGAAATGTGAGAATGATGATTCCTGCATTCTGTTGTTTTTTCTCTTCGATGCACAACTTGGCCGCTGGAGGGCATAAATGCCGACAATATTGAATTCAAATACATTGTATTCCATATATTTACTTCTAAATATCAGAATAAAAAAATCTATCTTCTTTTCGATTCCATTTATAATGAAGACTATTTTAGGCAGTTTCTTTGTCCCATAATGCATAGATTTTCTGCTAAGGGGTGTAAAGGTAAATTGCATTTCCCCCGATATCTCTGCTTCTAAAAGTCCGATTTGAAAAAAATCTCCCTGCGTCAGAAAAAGTTCATGGGAAAAGTTTTGCATATAATTTCTAATTTTTGGTAAAGAATAGTTTGGCCACCAGGGGGCATAAGTGTTCATTTCTCCTTCTGATGTATTCCGAAAATTTGATTGAAAATTTTTTTCGTGAGCTGATACCGCTCACCTTGGAAAATCTTTCGAGAATACTTCTTGTTTAAAACAGTGCATACTTTTCCTGATAGTGTAAATGTAAATATTATTTTTCTTCTAAGAGTATGATTTTAAAAATCCTGCTTTTGTTGAAGAGTGTTTACGGTGCAAAATGTTTCTCAAATAACTTCAGATTTTTCAAGTAAAGCCTAGATTTTCCACTGGGAGGCATAAAAGTAAATTGTTTTTCCCAATATCTGTGCATCTGAAACTCCAATTTGAAAAAATCTTTCTGCATCGGATACAGCTCCTGGTGCAAAACGTTTTCCATATAATTTCTAATTTTTGGTAAAGAATGGTTTGGCCACCAGGTGGCATAAGGGTTTAGTTCTCCTTCTGATGTATTTGCAGCAAAATATGTGCGTCTAAAAACTTGATTGAAAAAATTCTTTCGTGAACCAATACCACTTACCTCGGAAAACCTTAAGAAAATACCTCCTGCTTAAAATAGCCCATAATTTTCCCACCAAATGGGCCTAGAAGTATATCTTATTTTTGTCGATACCTCTTTTTCTAAGGGGTCTTATTTTAAAAATTCTCTTTTGTTGGAGAGCGTTTTCAGTGCAAAATGTTTCTCATATAATTAAAAAATTTTCAAGTAAAACATAGATTTTCTGCTAGTGGCTAAAAGTAAATCATGTTTTCTCTGATATCTTTGCTTCTAAAACTCTGATTTGAAAAGTTTCTCCTGCATTGGATATAGCTCCTGATGTAAAATGTTTTGCATATAATTCCCAATCTTTGATAAAGAATGGTTTTGCCTCCAGGTGGTGTAAGTGTTCATTTCTGCTTCCAGTGTATGTAAAGCAAAATCTGAGCTTCTGAAAACTTGACTGAAAAAACTTTCTTAAAAACTTGAAAAAAACCCTTCTGAAAACTTTACTTGACTGGAAAACCTTTTCAGAATACTTTTCTTAAAAATGCATAGTTTTTCCACCAGGAGCACAGATGTATATCTTATTTTTGTCGATATCCCTGCTTCTAAGAGTCCAATTCAAAAACTTCTTTCTTCGTTGTTAGAGAGCGTTTCTAGTGCGAAATGTTTCTCATATAATTTTAAACTTTTCTTAATGCACAAGTCTGCCACCAAAGGGTGTATGTTTCCGTTTTAGTTTACAGCAATATCTGTGGGACTAAAAACCCAACTGAAAAACTTCTTTTACGGTCAGATACTTACTAACTAGGCAAACTCTTTGTTTATATTTTCTTCCCAAAATAATGCACAATTTTGCCACTTGGTGGTGCAAATATTTAATCTGTTGGTTTTTTTAACAACTCTGCTTTTATATGTGCAATTTAAAATATTCTTTAACACTGAATGCAATTTACCTTGTGGAACACTTTAGGTTAGTATATGAGGAGTTTTATGGTTCACAGTTCTGCCACTAGGTATTGTTAGTAATTCAGTTTGGAGTGTATCTCCAGTTCTAAAAACCTCATAGAGAAATTTCTTCTTTACTGTATGCCATTTGCTACAATAAAGATTTGGAGCATTATCCTCTTTAAATGATACACAGATTTCCCAGTAGGGAATGTAAAGGTCAAAACCTTTTTCTTTTCTTTTTTTTTTATGCTATCTCTGCTTCTGGGAGACATATTTGAAAAGCTCTTTTCCCTTAACATAGCTTTTGCCATGAAGAATATTTTTCACCTATTTTCAACTTTTCCACTATACAAATTTCTTCTGCTGTTCAATTTGAAGATATCTTTGTCACTAATAATTTCTTTGTGCTATGAGAAACTTTTTGTGCACCGTTTGTTAATTTTTGTAACATACTTTTTAGCCGCTTGTGGAAGTATGTAGCTGTTTTTATTTCTGGATGTTTTATTTTTTGTAGAAGTCCTGTTGATTTTTTTCTAACCAGTTTCATTGACTTTGAATAACTTTGATAAATTTTGTTTGCATCAGAAAGGATTCAAAACAGGTGCTCATTACAACTGAAAATTCAGTGTCATCTTTCTTGTTGTTTTCTTTACAAAAGATATAATGCAACTTACATTTAAATAACAAAAAGGAAAAGGGAGAACACATTCAGTATTTCACTCAGGGACGTTGCCAAGGGGGTGCGAGAGTGGGCGGGAGCCCACCCTGAAATTCTCCTTGCCCACCCTGCCGCCCGCCCAGTTCAACATATGCCATTTTTTAATTTTCTTAACTTCAAAATATAATCTGTACTTTGCCAAGTAATAATGAGTCTTGCATTTTTCATCTGGTAGCCCTACGCATTTTTCTTTAGGGAGTGCGGTGTTTACTTCTCCGTAGAAAGTTATCAAAATAGCATTGGCAGAGCCAGGAAAATATATGTAATTGTTCTTCACTCTCCAAAATCCTTAGTTTAAGCATTTTTGCCATGTTAGTATGGCCGGGGCAAATGAGGAGAGTGAATAGAAATTCACTGGGATGGGTCATTACTAAGTGGAGTCTAAATACACCAGTGTACCGAGGCAGTGAGGGAGCGGGGCGTGACTGACGACTGCTTTGGAGGTGAGGAGTGCAAAGCAAGGTCGCTTGACTTAAAGGAAGAAAGTTAAGGGGAGAGGGGGAGGGGGTGTTGTGTCTGCATGCAGTGACATTAAAATTTGATTTAGATAAATAAATAGAATTTTTTTTTAAATGTTCAACCTTTTTTTTTTTTTTTAAATGTTTAAGTACAGTACTATTTTCTTAAGAAAAAATGCAAAATTTTGAAAAGCAATTAAGACAATGCATTCACAGCAAGAAAAACAGTCGAAGGCGACTACCAACTCTTACATGTTACACCACTAACCCACTAGTCATTGTCATGTTATCTTTTTGGTATATCAGCAGTGGCATAGTCTCCCAGATCTAGGTGTATGTGTGGGGAAAGGGGTTGTGCCGAATTCCTTTGTAGCCGGTAGTAAAAAGTATTAAAAATTCTTCCTTTCAGTGTTTCATGTATTAGTTGCTATAAACCTGCCCCAGCAAAAATAGTACTCGCCCACCCGTCGCCCACCCTGATTTCAAAGTCTAACGATGTCTCTGATTTCACTTGAAGACATAGACAGGCAAACAGTTTAACAATGGGGGCAAAAGAAGGGGGAGTTGGTTTAAAAAGCAAAATGAAACTATAAAACAATAAAAAAAATGTATTTCTATAAAATATAGAAAATAATTATTACTAACAAAATGGTGACAAAAAAAATATGCAATACAGCAAAAAGCATGAGAAATGTACACAATGATGCTGAAATTTTGAAGTTATTGTCAAGCCACATAGAAACTCAACTAAAGAACCAGTTTGCAGCAATAAGGCACTCAAATACTATGATCAGTAATGTCGGTGCAAAGATGCCCATAGCACTGTTTTATTTTAAAGATATTCTCAAATAGAGTAATTAATTGAGTGACAATCTTGATAAATTTCCTTGGATAGTAAATTAACTTTCCAGAGTTAACTAGAGAAAGTAATTTTATAGGAGTGAAAAGTATAATCTTTGATGATATGCAATTAGACGAAAGATATTTAATTTAAGTGAATATACAGCTAACTGAATTATGCCTTGGTTCAATTTCAGGTACTGAAGTTCTTAAACTGTGAATTCAACTCCAAGTCATTTTTTGTTGTTGCTACCGTTCGCTTATTATGAGATCACTCAGACTTTAAAGCATTACTCAGTGAGCAGTATAAAGGTTTGTCAAGAATATGATACGTAATAATGTGAATTAAGATGAGGTAGAAAACAACAGCCTTTACTGAAAATATCAGCTGACATGTGATAGATACACAATTGCTGTGAATTGAAAACACCAATTTAAAAGATATACTTATTCATGTATGCAACATAAATCCATGATTTGATAGCTTACAAAACATTTTTTGGATCATGAGAACATATTCCAGTACATAAAACTGTTGCTTCACATACTTTCAGAAAAAGAGAAGGGGCAATAAGGAACATCAGTAATTAAATTAAGAGATTTTGAGGAAACATACATATTCTCAAGAAGTTACTGAAAGCACCTGTTACTGAGAAAGTACAATTAATGGTTAAAATATAATTTTTCATTTAAGTAATTTATGTTTGAGTGTTTATCACTTTTGATCTTCTATTTTTTGGTCATGTGGTAGTTCAGCATTTTTCTCTTGCATTTTGTTTCAGCTATTACACAGGTCATGTGTGGATTTCCTTTCTTTTTCAGCAAGGTCTTAGTGCGAGATGGGTCTGCCTCCTCGGGGCACTCCATGGGCATCAAATGGCACACAGAACAGCAACAAGGGCCTCTGTGAATCTTGGAGAGGTACCAGCTAATTCTGTGTGACATTGGCGAAAAGACCTCAACTCACTAGGTTTTGTTCTAGAATCCTTAGGTTGAATGACTAACTGAAAACATCGGCTGTGGGCTAATCCCCACACTGGTGTACTTACCTGATTAAAAAGACACAAAAATATTACATAATGCTCTGGACTCTAGTGTGAGATATGGTGGACCTGCCACACTTGAGAAGGATGGTCCACTACAGAAACAATACAGAAATGGAAAAAGGCAAATGAGAAAGAGATCTCGGCTGAGTGAGTGTATGGAATACTAGAGGTATAAATGGTAAGATCAGGAATGAAAGTGGTCATGGAAAAAAAAGACTGAACTTTTCCGGCATAGGAATATGCAAAAATAATTAACCTTTCAACATTTATTAACTACTCTAAACACCATATATGCATATATGTATAACAGACATAAAATTGTCTAACATTTCTTTTGGAAGGAATAAGAATTTTATTTTAGTCAATGTGCTTACACCAAATCAATAATGTGGATCCCATATTTCTACTGATTTGTTTTCCTTTTCAGATTTGAGTAATTAGATATTTTACCGACACAAAGATTTACATGATGCAGGCACAAGTTATCGATGTCTGATACCTATAAGACAACATATAAGCTATTTTTTTTTTATAAATGCAAATAGCAACTATGTAATTTACTATATTATATTAATTCAACATTTGTCGAAATCATTACATGGTTTCAGAAATTATTAACTATATGTCAACAAAATAGTTTCCATATCATCTACTGTTTCACACGTTACTAGAAATTTGAGCACAGGAAAACGTCAATATAATAAAAAAAATATTTCAACTTGTCACTAATATTCCTTTTTGATGTTCCTTATGATAGTTTAGAATTTTATTATATGAAGATTACAAATTTATATGAATTTTTTTTTTTTTTATATGTACAGTCATATGTATCATAAGTTGTCAAAGTCCTCTAATATGTAGAGACAATGTGTATTAAATGATTAACATTATTCCAGTTTTTTAACTCATGATTCACGAAATTAATACAATAGAAAAGAACTTTCGAACCTCTTGATTATGATGCGTTGAATCAGTAATAAGCCATCTTGTTATCGAAGAAGGCACAATTTTTCGTTTCCTGTGGTATCAGCTTCCAAGTTGAACTTCGATCTTATAATTTCTTATTATAGATGATGGTTGCATGTTCCATTTTCCGTGGCTCGATATCCCAAACTAGTTTCAATTCCTTCTTTTTGGAATCATCTTCAGTGGGTATTATGATCTACTTCTCATACACGTTGTATCTCGGCCACTTACATCGATTTTACTGGCGGCGTATGACATTTCACGGCAGTTGTACTCTTGCGCATGCTATTTTGGTATTGTTTAGGTGTTGCCATTCGTTCGTTGAAAACAATTAATAAGGTCTTTTATTATATTTTTTGGCGTTATTTTCTTTTTCGATAAAATATTTCCAAGCGTATGGTAGACTCATTGGATCATTATTATTACAATTTACTTCTTTAGTTTTTTCAATTATTACTGCTTCTGAGGTTAATATTTGATTTTTAGTTTTATGTGAGATTATTAATTTTGCATCATACTAATCAGGATAAGCTTCATTTTCAATACAATTATTTATTAATGATGTTTTCTTTTCTTTTTTATTCCAATTGGATACATGTTCTTTTAATCTGGTCTTAAACCTTCTTTTTGTACTTCCTATGTATACTTTATTTCTTTTATTTCTTTCTATTTCTGTATAATATTTTGTTGGTATAGAATATACTCCGGCTTTATCAAGCATTGATCTTCTTTTATTTCCTGTAGCTAATATAGTTTCGTTATCTATGACGGTTTCTGCTAATATCATTTTTTCTTTAACGCATTCCTTCTTTAGGATATTTGTTATTGGAGGAATGTAGGGAATTTTACCAGAAAATTTTATTTCATTTTTTTGTTTATTTTTACTTTCATTTAAAGATTTCTTTGTATTTTCAAGTATATCATCTATGATCTTTTTCTTGTATCCAAATTTCATAGCAGTTCTTTTTATCCAGTTAATCTCTATCTTTTCTTTGTTTTTATTGCAGGAATGGGTTAATGCTCTTCTTATGTAAAATTGAAGTGCTGCCCTTTTATATTTTAAAGGATGATTTGAATCGATCGGAATTATCGTTGGAGTAAAAGTTGGTTTTCGATATACTTCATATTCAATCATATTTTTCTTCTGAATAAAGAAATGTCTAAATAGTGTAATTGTCTGTTAACTTCTTTTTCCATAGTAACTTGTATTGTTGGATAAAAACTATTGTATTTTTTTACAAATGTTTCAAGTTCTTTTTCAGATTGCTTCCAGAAGATAAGGATATCGTCAACGTATCTTATGTATAGTATTAGTTGTTTTTGATTGAATGAATCCAAGAGTTTATTTTCTATGTCTTGTAATATTATTTCAGCAAGAAGTCCCGAAATTGGTGATCCCATTGGTGCACCTTGTTTTTGTCGGTATATATATATATATATATATTTTATTTTTATTATATTGACGTTTTCCCGCGCTCGAATTTCTAGTAACATGCACAACTGTAGATGATATGAAAACTATTTTGTTGACATATAGTTAATAATGTAATTTACTGTTATAAACTAGACTGTGACCTTTGGAGCACTGATGACATCACAAACAACTCCAAAATAAGAAGACAAGTTTGAAATTACTTTCAGGTCAGACCTTCCCCCACACACACCTGCTACATGTTAAGTTAATGGTGTTAAAATTATATATGAAATAAGAAAGTTCAATCACATAAAAGTTAAAGAAATTAAAACCCATTGTGAGACTTGCTATAATGTATAGCATCACCCAATCAAAAAATTTGTCTACATTTATATTGTTTTAATTTTTTTATGCTGTTTAGGTTTTACAAGGAGTTCTAATTTACTTTTATGTAGCAGCCTTCTATTGTTTTCAATATTCTGAACTATTTCATTTGATCAGTTCTTTCCTCTTGTTCTCCAGTTTCTCCTTATTTTCTAGCAACTCCACTTTATATGTTGTATGGAAGGCCCTCATGTTTTAGCATAAATCTCGGTTTATAGAATCATGCAAATAATCTTTTTGCCAAAATATTCTATTGCTGACTTATTCTGACTTAGCAGCTTATATTTTACAGTTTGAATTGCAGAAAAAGTTCCTATTTTCATCTCGCCTGACTCTTTATCAAGTATATCAGCCATCATACTGAAGAAGCTTTCTACTTGAGGCCCACAAAAGCAACTCAGAAGTGCTTTAACCATTTTAGATAAATTTAAGAGTTTCTTCAATACTTGACCCCACCAAATATCAATTTGCACATTACTTTCAGTTTCATCACAAAAAGGAGGTAGGGACTTGTCAACTTGGTAGAGGTGCACATCAAGTGCATACTGTTCCTTCTCTTCTTCAGACAAGACGAGGCAACTTTTTCAATCTGTTCAGAGTAAGAGAATGTTCTCTTGCTGTTGGATCAACTGCTGAAATGCATTTCAAAATTTCATTGTTCAATGGAAATTTTGTGTGCAGATATTGAGCACACTTGACATATGCTTCACTAGCTTTGTCCAAGAACTCTCTTACTGTGGCATTATTTGGGTTTTCAGAAACCATAGATTCTGTAGTTGCACCCAAAAACATTTTGTGTTTCTTCAACCTGTGTGAGTCTGAAGCAACATCAAACAGAACTTGTTCTGCTGTTTTATCTTTCAAAATTTCTTGCTTAACGAAACATGACAAGAAGTTCAAAAACAACTGTTCTTGTTGATCATGAAGTTTGTGTATAGTGGTTTCTTAGTCTGAAACAAACATAATTTTTAAAAGGGGTAAAACAGAAACATAAAAATGCATGATGAGTTTGGTTTTCCTCCTTTGGTGAAACAGTTTTGCAATAATCCTTATTTTTCGTGCTCTTCCTTCCACAGTCAATTTTTTACCAGATAAATATTTATGAATTTCCTTTATTTTTGATTTTCCTTCACCACTGATGTTTCTTTGTTTACATATTGCACATAAAATTGAAAAATAGATGTTTGCATCATCAGCATTTAGAAAGGCATAGTAGAAAATAGTGAGAGCATCTTGCATTCTCATGCTATTTAGAGAGACATCATAATATGATAGCCAACGATGTTGCACCATGTTATCAACTTGGGTAAATTTTATTCCCAGTATCAGGCATATTTCTGTCAAGCTTTCTTTCTGATCAACAGACCACTGGAAATCATAAAATATATCACTGAGATACTTTTCTACATAGCCATCAAAAGGTTTACAAAACATTTTGCAGGCATTGTGCACATGATGACAGAAATCATCATCTATGTCCAGCAGGTGGGTAGCTTTCTCACGGATCCTTGTTTCGAGACCAGTTTTGGAACCACGCATCACATTGCAAGAGTCCAAAAGAAGCGACATTAAATTATCCCAAGGGACATTATACTTCTTAAATAAAGTAGAAAGTTTTCTAAACAGACATTCAGAGGACACTCTTGTAACACTTATACTTTGAAGATGTTCCACAACTACTCTATTCATTACTGGTGAAAAATAACTAACAAGCACACACACACAACTCTGTTGTAATTACTGCTAGTAGCCTCATCAATATTCAATGAAAACTTAACTTTGTTTATATTATTGATAGTCTCATCTAAAAATGTCTTGGCTAAACCAAGCCTCATTTTATATGATGTGGTCGTATGGGCCATGGATAAGGGTGAAAGTGCTTTTTTATCACCAGCTAACACTTTGCTTAACTCTATGAGCACTGGTGATACAGTAAAGGGCAAATTGTATTCAGCCAAAACCCCCAAAATTAAACTCTGAATATTCACAATTCTGTCACAAAGAGGCACATTCACTGGAACAGATGTCTTAAGCGGTGCATCACTTGTGCTGGGAAAGGAGTCACTTACTGTTGATGGCATTGTCGTCTTATTGAAAAAGTTGCTGGGCATGGTATAGTTTGTAATCTTGATATGTTTTTTGCTAAATGTTTTTTACTCTTCAAATGATTTGAAATAGCAGAAAATCCTCTACTTCCATAATATATTAAATCTCCACATAAACTGCACAAAACTTCACCACTTACATCCACTTTCTTGATAGTTTCTCCAACAGTTACTTTAATTTCATCAATAACCAGTACTTTTTCAAGCCAATCAAAACGGAACTTGTTTTTCTCGCAATCATCACACATCCGAGCTTTATGCTCATCTAATACTGTAACTAAATTAGCCATTTCTATGGAACTAAAACGCAAAAAAAAAAAAAAAAAAAAATCATTTTACTTTTAAAAACACACACGTGCTTGTTACAAACTGAGAACTGCCAATTAGACTACAAAATGATTACGATGGCAATTAATAAATGGTCAACATGTAGATTATGGTGCAAAATTCAGGGACGAAAAATTTCAAAAAGCTTTGACGTACATCCTTTTCAAATTGAAAATGATGTAAAATAAAAAAAAATTCATTGATAGTCATTTTTGAGAAAGTTTTACGTAAATTTTACCTGTCTGTGCGGGATGCGGAAAACCAGTCAGCAGCGATGATAACACTGTGACTGCTGGCAGAACATCTGCCCGTGGTCTCAGCGGAAGCCTCCTTGCAAAACACATTAGGCCTAGTTGTGACATACACGCAGCAGTACATGCTGGCTTCACTTTCACAAGCGATGGGAGGGCCTCTGTATATTTACTTTATAATATTTCCCATTCTTCAGCGATTTATTTAAGGAATTTGTAAATCGGTGAGAAACATCGATGTTTGTATAATCAATTGGTGAAAACATCGATGCTTGTATAATATCGGTTAAAACATCGATGATTGTATAATTACGGTGAAAACATCGATGTGTGTATAATATCGGTGAAAACACCGATGTTCCCCGTATTTTCTGTCTTCGGCAATGGTGTTGTAACCGGTGGGCCACCAAGCCCCCAACCGAAATACAGGGCCCATATTGGTGGCAAAGTTTGTTTTATTTATTCTTTTTTTTTTCCAAGTTTGGGGGTGAACAGTCCTTGTGTTGCTTTTTGCTCTTAACACTAGGGACTATTTTTTGTAGCGGAGGTAGTTGTTTCAATCAGCAACAACAGCTAGGAGCAATGGCGTCTGGCTTAGGCGAGGCCGCACAAAAACATTAATCTCTTGCGGCATCCTTTCGCATCGAACACCGGCACTCGTGCCAGTCCTGATTGCTGCCTCACGCCTGGTAATCAAGCGTCATCATTGTCGCTTACATAGGTAAACTTTACGTAAAACTTTTTCAAAAATGACTGTATCATTGAACTTTTTTAAATTTTACATCATTTCTGATTTCAAAAAGGATGTACGTCACAGTTTTAAAAAATTCTCATCCCTGAATTTTGCATCATAATCTTTGTACTGCATTCTGAATAAGCAGTTACCCAATCCCCTATGCCACGTAGAAAACTGCGGTCAGCACAAAGTCAGCGACATCCTCATACCCACGCTAGTCTCACGCCAATCAGCTGTAGGAAAACACCTTCACCAGGGAAGCCCACCTACTTACTGCCTTTGCAGTTGGCATACTGCAGCCAATCACAGTCAAGTTCTGCAGCCCAGAGACTTGATGCTGGCATTGCTCATGATTGTGACTCATCCTCCTGACCTGCAATAGCTTTATCTGACTTCAGCTTTGCAAGACAGTTTAAATGGAACCCCTCCACATACACACACACACGCAAAATTATTGCATTTCTATATCGATCTCAGAAACTCACCCTGAGGACTTCCAAAAAGACGGAATTCCACTTTTTGGCGGAACTCTTTCATCCCTGCAAGATGAATAAGGTGATTGAAAAAATTAATAAGTATAAATTGGATGTGCTGTATGTAATTGAAACCAAAAAGAAGGACATTAGGGTAGAAGAAGTGAATGGAACGGTGAGTGTGCAATCTGCAGTATTGGATAATGTGAGAGGACAGGCTGGTGTAGGTGTAATTTTAAGTGAAAAGATGAAGAACAACTTGATTCACTACAGCTGCATAAGTGAGAGAATTCTTTGAATTCATTTGCAAGTGAAACTTCAGAGAATAGTAATTGTTGTAGTGTATGCTCTTTACGACTCGGAACCTTCTGATAGGAAGGAAGATTTCTGGAATGAGCTAAAAGCTGTTTTGAGCCAGTTTGGTGCTAAAGAGAAAGTTATAATAGCAGGGGATTTTGATGCTAGAGTAGGTGTGCAGAATGCAATTTCTGACAATGTTCTGGGTATGTTTAATGATCCTTGTGTGAATGATAATGGTGAAAGATTAATTGAACTCTGCATTAAGAATGGTTTGTGCATATCAAATATGATTTTCAACCACAAATGTATCCACACATATACTTGGGAAAATTGTACTCTTGGTCAAAAGAGTGCTATAGATTTTGTTGTTTACGGTCAGCATCTGACACACTTAGTTGTTAACACTCGCACGAGGAGAGGTGTGGATGTTGGCTCTGATTCATTACTTGGTAGGGTCACGAGTGAAACTGAATGTTGTTTGGAGGAAAAGGAATAGGAAAAGGCCTAGGATGGAGAGAATAAAGATTGAAAGGCTCCCTGAAGATCATCCGCATTACTCTAACTTACTCAGAGAATGACTGAAGGAGCTGAAGTCATGTGAGAGGGATGTAGAATAGAAGTGGGAATGTTTTAAGAACTGTGCTGTCACTGCTGCTGAAGAGGTATGTGGCACCATAATAATGGGTAACAATGGTGGTGATGCTTGGTGGAATAGTGAGATTGAAGAGGCAGTAATGAGAAAGAAGGAAGCCTATTTGTGGATGTAGCAAGGTAGAGTTTTTGTGGATGAATATTGCTGTAAGAAGCATGAAGCAGCTAAGCTGGTTGGCCAGAATAAGGCAAAAGATAGGAAGGAGAAGGTGGAAAGGCATGAATTGGCTTTTTGGAAAGATAGAAAAACTTTCTGGAAGTACAGAAGTACACGAGACTCAAGGAAAATAGGGAAAACAAAGTTGTAAGTTCTGTGAAGAATAGGATCGGGGTAATAATATATTAGGTGTGCAACTTAATTCTCGGCCCCTAACCACAAGCGATAATAGAACGTCAGCAAATGCAAATAGCTGTGTGCAATAATGGCTGATTGCAGCGCCATCCAACAGCTTTCCAGGCAACAGTAACTGCTCACAGCTGTAGTGACAGAAGGGATGAAAGTTGACAGTGAAAGCAATATCGAGAAGCAACATTTGAGGCACTGCCTCCTGTTCGTGTTTCAGCTGAAAAAATTGCTGCGGAAGCCCTGCAAATGATCTGTGCTGCTTTGGGTGAGGCTGCTGTATCCTACAGTACGTGTAAAAAGTAGTTCCAGCGGTTTACGCAGGGAAATTTCAATCTTCATGATGCAGAACGTCCGGGACAGCCACAGAAAGTTGATGATGAGGAACTGGAACAACTGTTGGACATGGATCCCAGTCGCACACAGTCAGAGCTCTCCCAGGAACTTGGAGTAACATGGCAAGCCATTGCAAAGCGCCTGCACAAGCTTGGACAGATTCACAAGGAGGGCCGTTGGGTGCTCCACCAACTCACAGCTGCAAACAAGTCTCGGTGCTACAATGTTGGTGTGTCCTTGCTCTCCAGATTCAAGAAGAAGGATTTCCTCCACAAAATTTTGACCTGTGATGAGAAGTGGATCCTCTACGATAATCCTAAGTGGCGCAAATTGTGGGTTTATTCAGCTCAGCCTACCACCAGTACCGCCAAACCGAATATCCATGCCAGGAAGTTGTTGCTGTGCATATGGTGGGATCAGCGTGGTGTCGTGCACTATGGGTTGCTCAAACCTGGTGAAACGGTCAATGCTGAGCGTTAGTGTTAGCAACTCATTCATGTGAGTGACGGAATGAAGGCGAGAAGGCCATACACCTGCAAGGGCTGAAAGTCGATCCTGTTGTTTCAGGATAATGCGCGTCCTCCCACCACAAAAATGACTTTAAACAAGATCACCGACCTGGGATGGGAGATTTTGTCCCACCCAGCATATTCTCCAGACTGTGTTGGATTATCACCTCTTCCGCTCCCTGCAACATCACCTGAATGATACACACTTCATTTCTGTCGAGGAGGTCCACACAAGTATTGATGACTTTATCAACTCGAAACAGCCCTCTTTTTTCCGCAGTGGCATTCGGCAGCTCTCTGACTGATGGCTCAAATGTATCTAACATGACGGGGATTATTTCCCTGATTAGGCACATATTCGATTTGCTATAATTTGCTGTCAACGTGTTGTGCCTGTGGCCGAGAATTAAGTTGCACACCTAATAGGAGCCCAGTGAGTCAAGTGAAAGATGGGGTGTTTGAAATTATGAGTTATTATTAGATCAAGAAAGCAAAGGTGGTTCTGAGGCAGAAGCAGATGATGTCAGTGTGAAAGATGGAAGCACAGGAGTGATCTCAAGAGAAGAGGTATGTAAAGCTCTAAAATCTCTTCAGAATGTTAAGGCTCAGGGAGTTGATGGCATAACTGCTGAGATGTTGAAATATTGTGGTGACTCTGTAATTGACTGTTTAACTGAAATTTGCCAGTTGTGTTGGGAGTTAGGAATGGTCCCTCGGTATTGGAAGAATGCTATCATCGTTCCCTTGTATAAGAGAAAAGATGATCCGACTGACTGCAAGAACTGTCGTGGTATTAGCCAACTGAGTGTGCCAGGGAAAGTGTTTGATAAGACCATTATAGAAAAAGGATGAGGTATTACATCAGAGAAAGTGTGGGATGTTCAGAGTGGTTTCATGCCAGGTAAAGACTGTGCTAACCAAATTTTTGCATTACGCATGATGATTGAAAAGTATCTGGCTGTTGGCAAGAAAGGTTTTTGCAGCCTTCATAGATTTAGAGAAAGCGCACGACCGAGTAAATAGGACACTTTTGTGGAAGGTATTGAATAGGACACTTTTGTGGAAGGTATTGAATAGGACACTTTTGTGGAAGGTATTGAATAGGACACTTTTGTGGAAGGTATTGAATAAATATGGTGTTACTGAGAATCTACATAATAGTGTAAAAGCCATGTATGTTGGCAGTAGAGCTTGTGCACGAGTGAATGATGTTTTATCAAAATGGTTTTCTATTGATGCATGAGTCAGAGAAGGTTGTGCAATATCACCATGGCTGTTTAATTTATTTATGGATGCGTGCATGCGTGATGCCAAGATCAACAATACTGATTTATGTCTTGGTAATATCCATGTGTGTAGATACTGTATGCTGATGACACTTTCCTCTTGGCAGAGAGGGAAAGTGAGTTGCAGAGCATGAGTTCCCGGATGTACGGAGTTTGCATGAAATTCAAACTGAGTATACATAAGGGAAAAACCAAAGTTATGGTTTCTGAGAGGGGAACTGTTGGTAGTACTGAATGTAATATAAGTCTAAATGGCACAGTGATTGACCAGGTGAATGAGTTTGTGTATTTAGGAAGCATGTTTGACAGAGAGAACAAATTGGATGGTGAACTTAGTAGGTGAGTGAATTCTTCATTGAAAGTCATAGGAGCTTTGGGAGGCTTTCACAGGAATGATGAGCTCTCAAGAGAGTCCCGCATGGCTGTGTATGAAAGTGCAATTGTTCCTACTCTGATGCATGGCAGTGAAACCTAGGTACTACAGAAGAAACATAGAAGTCGTTTGTATGCTGAAGAAATGTGTTACTTACAAGGGGTTTGTGGTAAGACATGTTGTGATTGTGTGAGGAATGAAGATGTGTTGCAGTTGTGTAATATGAAGCAAAATTTTGTTAGCAAGGTGGAGAATAATATGCTTTGGTGGTTTGGCCATGTTGAAAGAATGAGTGATGAGATGCTTACTAAGAAATTTTTTTAAGCTCAAGTGGCAGGAAAGAAAAGCACAGGAAGGCCAAGGAAGTCATGGGAGGATCAATTCAGGAGTGTCTTCACGAGAAAAAGATTATGAGTATGAAGTATAGAAGGTCTTGTGTACGTCATGTGATGGATGTCAGTGGAGCCCAAGTTTTGTGTCAAGATTGCTGGGAATGGAGAAGTTTGATACAGCAACAGTAAGTAAATAATTCAGTTAAAAATTTGTCTGGTAGTTTGCATTTATTTATGGAGGTAACCTCTGAATTTCAGAGAACAGCCTAGTGATATGTATTTGTGTTCAGCAAGGGTTGATCTCATACCCACACCTGACACTTAAATGACTCTCTCTCTCTCTCACACACAAAACTGAAAATAGTGCTATCTGAAACCCATATCTCATTTTTTCATTTATTATTGATCTAACATAATTTGTGCCTCCCTAAAACGTTTCAGAAATAATTATTTGTGATATTTGTTTCAGCAGGTATAGTTCTGAGAAAATCCTTGGGACACTATGCTATTTAAAAATTATGCATACAAAATTATAAGTATGGATGGAAAAGTATGAAATTCTAATATTAAAAAAATAGGAGACTTACTATTGATTAAAAAGAAAACTCTTCATGCATGTGATTTTTTTATATTAAGCCTTAATCTCCTGGCAGGAAGATATACCCACTATATCCTTATTCTTACTAATGTCAATTAAATATTCAGCGAAAAACCTATTAAACTCTAAGAGAACAAACACATCTTTAAAAAGATTTTTTCCAAGTTAATAGCAAACACATACTTAAGCAGACAAAAAACACAATTCATTCATCTTATCTCAATCTCAGCAAATGCATAATATTTAATTCATATCCACCGCAAAAACGTAAAAATTACTTTTGCAATTTCCCCAATAACTATTATTTTTACTTTTCCATAATAGCTGTTGTGGCTGATCATACAGAGAGCTAAGCTATTAGGAATACACCAGCCTTTCCTGAGGATGCCCACGGAGTTGAGTGAAAATTTTCGAATTGGCCTTCTCCCATTGTGTTTGGATATGCTTTTTTAGGGTTTTTAACTTTCACGCTTTTTTGCCTAACAATTTTAAAATTGCAAAAGTAATTCATATTAACTTGGAAAAATCTCTTAAGGATGTGTTGTGTTAGAGTTTAATAGGTCTTTTGCTGAATTTTTAATTTACATTACTAAAAATAAGGATATAGGTTGGCATGTCTTCCCGGCAGGAAAATATGCCCACCCATATAATCATGTTTTCTTCGGAATAGGACTTGGTAGCATGCAGTACGCCAATAGAAAGTCTCCTATTTTTTATAATATTAGTCTTAAGCTGCATGTTTCTTGTGAAATGGAGGGTTGAATATATATATTTACCCAACATATCTTTATTTCGAAGTATGAAATAGTTTGGTGAAAAAAGTTTTGAAGACCTTTCCATAGTTTTTTCACCTACAGCATGTGATTAATCTTTGTATTATTATGTGATGGTTATTAGTCTTTGTGAACTTGTTAGCTAGAAGTTACAGAAATTGAAATATTTACCAACAGTGGCACGTGATCTTTCCAGTTCTGCTAAAATGCGGTTGTCTTGCTCAATTCTTGCAAGAATTCGATCTATTTCATGAGAAGTCGAATTGAGTACTGTTGAAGATGCAGAAGATGTTGAAATTGTTGTTACTGGTGTGACAGCCAAATTCAGTCCTTTTTAAGCATGGATAAAGAAAGAAAGAAAATCCACAGATCACACATATATTACAGACCACATTTTCATTGCTTTACAGTGATGAATGTGAAAAATGTAGAGGAACAGATATGATAAAAATGAAGTAGAAAATTGACATTTTCAATCTTAAAAATTTTACATCACATTTCTAAGTTCACTACCTATGTGCTTAGGTAACCAGGAAAAAGGTAAAATATATGCCACAAAATTTATGTAAAAGAAGAAAGATTTATTTCATGAGATTTATGGGCCAGCAGAGTGGAAATGATAAAACAGTTTACCTGTATATACATTTCTTTTTGTGTTCCAGTTTAGATGTTAAATCATTATTCCCAAGAACCCCTATACCAAAAGCCATAGACATTATCATTAAAGAGTTAAAAAATAAATCTCAATTTCATAATACACAATTACAAGAGTTATATAACATTTTAACCTATATTTCTAATAACAATTACTTTGAGTTTGACAAAAAAATCTATACGCAAGAAGTAGGAGCCCCAATGGGATTCCCATTATCTTATCTTTATTTTCAGAAATAATCATGTGTGATATTGAAAACAAAATTATTAAAAAACTACCAGACCCACCCATCATTTATTGTAGGTAAGTCGACAACATTTTTATTTTGTCTAAATTAAAACAAGAAGAACTTGAAATATTCAAGAATAAATTTACCACTTGTTACCCAGAGATTGAATTAACTTTGGAATTTGAACAAGATGAAAAAATTTCCTCTTAGATATTGAACTAATAAAAAAAGACTTAAATTTTGAATACAGAGTTTTTAGAAAACCAACCTATGTACCTATAATGATGCCATATCAATCTGAACACCCAAAAACTCATAAAGTAAATGGTATTAGGAACTGGGTAAAACGAGCCTTCACACATTCCTCAAATAGAAAATACAGAGAAGAAAAAATCCAATGGATCATTAAGACAACCAAACAATATGGATATGACACAAAAACAGTTAAAAAGCTGATTTTTGAATATAAAAAGAAATGAAAAGAGTCTAGTCAAAACATCCCAAAAAGAAATACAAATTTTCAGGTTCTTTCCCTTTTATTAGAGGACTAAGCGGAAATTTTTTAAGATTAATGAAGAAACACAACATTATTTTTGGTCATTCTGTTCAGAATATTGGTGACTTAATTATAAGGAAAAATTAAAACAATAGTATACTACAATTAGCAGGTGTATATGAAATTCCTGTTTCATAGAGTTCTGCAGACCACAGTTCTTACATTGTCAGCACAAAAAATAGATTAATAAAAAGATTACATCAACATATAAAGAACTGGAACAAAAAAGAAGAAAAAACTGCACTTATCCAACACTGCATTAAACATAAACAATATCCTGATTTCGAAAATATTAAATTACTAACCACCCACACAAACAAAAAAGAATTAAGGATTATTGAACAAAAAAAGAATTATTGAACAAAAAAATGATAAAATATGCAACTTACAAGACCCTACCAACCAAGATACAGCCTGGAAGTCACTTATAAAATGCAAAAAAATCCATAAAAAAAGACAAAAAAAAAAGAACATTACAAAAAGTCACACCATTTAATAAAGGGCTAAAAATAATACACCTGTTTCTACAAATAAATAACAATAGCTCAAAAATAGCTACACAAAAAAAAGAAAAATATGTACTTACGACTGATATACCTGCCAACTCATCCAATAGATGGCAACACATGAGAATCAATCACCTAACACATACAAAACAGCAAAACTTTCCCTTCATTTTCCCGACAAGCAACTCCAGTGGCTACACACACGCGAGGAAACCCTCGTGTAGATGCAGAAAGCCCGACAATGACACACCGACCGTGTCGAAAGCGCTCACCATAACTTGGTGACGACGAACCCCTTGTGAGACGTCTCCTGACCTGATGAGTATAACCCTTTCTATTAAAATCTTTTACTTAATAGTAAATTTTAAACGTTTGATTGTACGAATGAATGAATGTAAACTGAAAATATATAACCTAATTGTTTTATTTTGAAATTTTTTTATAACTAACCAAAAACCCGTAACATTAAGACCTCTCCGGCCGGGAGCACGTGTCTCACAGAGCAACAACGTGCAAAATACTTTGATAATATCAGGTAAACAATACCTTAGATATTACGTATAATTAACCAAAAGCACGTTTATAGCATAAGACAGCCCTTAAGGTTGCCTCATGAATTACATATTTCATAATTCTTGTTATGAATGAGGAAATTAAAAACTGAAAAGATCATCACGTAATGATTTACAGTAACTTACAGCAAAGTCATTAAAAAGCATTACAATGAAAAAGTTCTAGTAGCAGAAAGCATAACTTACCTGAGCTGTTTGTTGGTAGTGATGAGAAGGGCTCTACTGAAGTACTGAGGCTGTGGGGTGTACTAGAATCTAAGGTTGGAAGTGATGTAGAGAGATTGTGAGTCTGTTTGGAGCTGAAAATTGTATCACTTCCAACCAAATACAAATCCATCTCTTGGTCTAACCGAGATGGTTCTGTTGGCATCTATAAAGCACATAAATAAAAAGAACTACATTTATCAATGATATTAATAGTAGAAAAAAATACGGACTGCATACAATACAAAATTTTTAATATTTGCTCATGGGTAGATAAATACAAAAATAGTTTCTTTTGTAACAGCATCCTCCAGCACTGTTAGAGTGAAATGATTCTTCTGATTGTGATATGCTAAGCATGTTGTCATTATTACAAATAATTGTTTTAGTCTTTGTCTTGAAATAGGGATTTCCAAACTGTGTGAAACAATGTACGAAGTTATGTGTGAAACAATGTGAAACAATGTACAGAGTATTACATTGATATAGACCCTTTTTTTGATTGAATTTTTATGTGTCTGAAAACATGTGCGATGCTACTGGTGGGCTAGGGTGGGCTCAGCCCCCCCCCCCCAACTTTTCTTTGAGCCCATACTTTTGCCCCACCAAATATTTACTCAGTTAGAACACATGTCAAGGGCAGCCATCTAAGATTTTAGGAAACTTGGAAAAATACATGTGAATTTTTGGCATTTATGAAATACTGTCAGAAAATTTCTGTCTACAGCATTCTCTTGAATCCATCGAAGTGCATAGGAAAATCTGTGTTGTGGTCATCTCTAAAACCTTAAAGCCTAAAATATGCCGTAAAGATGGGCCTTGCAGTCAGCTATAGACAGAAGGGAATGCGAAATTTATCCCCTATCACAATTAGTAATGCAATTGAGAGAACGGCATAGGTGCCCATGTGGCAAGCCATCAACAGGAGCTAAAATCACCTTGGGTGATGACTTCGTTGTTTTGCTTGCAAAACATAGTATCCTAATTGGCGATGTCTGTTAACATGAATTTCATCCTGTCCTGTGCCTGTCCCTGCTGTAAGTAATATGGTTCCTCTAGAGGTGTAGGAGTGCATTAATAAGTTTCTGGATTACAGCCACTGTCTATTCAGTGCTTCAAAGCATGAAATGAGCTCCGACAAAAAAGATGTTTTCTTTTTAGAAACTCTTGATCGTAGAAAGTCAGGCAAAATATGTTTTTGAAATGTAAGAGACAAGGCAGTATTGAGCAGTAAGTGGAAATTAACTGATTTTTGTTTCTACCCGACACATATACACAGAAAAACTTAAATATATAAATATTATTAATTGCTCACAGTTGCCATTAACTTTAAGTTTTCTGTTCACAAAGATACACAAAAAGCTTGGGATCAGATTAGATTACATAAAATGCTAAAGAAATTATGGAATTTGTAAGGTTTCCTTTAATTTTTAGTGAACATTTATTTATCTTTTGTAACCATTCTATTGAGTGTGAACTCAGAAAAATGTAAGTAAACATAAAGATCTTCAGGACCGATCATATAATTCTCAGTTAAACTGAGATTTATTTTTATCTGCGTAGTTTGAATTCCAGTCCTTAAAAACTCCACCTTTCAGACCATTTTTTTCATTTCATAATTATTAAAGAACACTCATACCTTTCTTATTCTATTCTTTTCAGTCTTCTTTCGTACTTCAGGTAGAATGCTGAAGTAAAGTGACTGTTGGATTTGAATGCAATCCAGCACCATCATTAAAATATAAACTTCTCATGGTTTGATTAATAGGGGCAGTGTTGCATAAGCATTTGGGAGTTTCCCAGCAAGTATTTTTTTGCAGATCCCCTTAGTTCGGGTTATCTTATGTAGGGAAGAAAAACATTAGTTGAATGTTCTTTTTTTAAGTATTAATTTTTACTTCCTCCATAAAAGAGTCTGATAACTCTAGAGGAATTTTTAAAAATATAGTCTGCAATACTCTAATGATATTCATCAGAAAGTTAAAATGAAAAATATGAAAAATGCAAGCCTCCTGGTCTCCAAGCGGTACGAGGTGCAAGCCTCTGACCATCCGCTTTTGGGCCCGAATCACGGATGAAGCACAAGCTCTTCGCTTATGCAAGGGTGCTGGCTTTGTCTCTTTCTCGAAATCTGTGACCCCCAAACTTTTAGATGGTCGTTAAAAAAAAAAAAAAAAAAAAAATGCAAACTCTGAAAAAAGTATTCTCAAATACATAAATAAGCAAAAGAGTTGCCAACTGATATTTGCCTAAATCAGCACTTGTCATATTTATAAGGAGAAATAATACAAATTTCGAGCAGCATATTTAAGCTTAAAGTAACCACATACATATCAGAACAACGTTTATGTATCAAGTTAATTTGTTTAGAATTATAAAGTAATACCAATTTTTTAAGATAATCAGCTTTCCTATCCTTCAACCAGGAAAAATAACTAATTAAATCATTGTTTGCAGCTCACTTTTGGCAGAAAACAACTGACAGCACTCACAGACCCATTTTGTCATGTATTTAATGATTTCGTTCAATTGCCAAGCAATAAACTTACCACAACTTCTTTATTCTCCAGTAAAAACTACACTCTTCAAATTCATCAGCATGAAAACACTGTTCACCACTGCTCTGCCTGCTAGGTGGAATTTATTAAAGCAACCAGATTTTGTTACAGCACGAAAGTGTGTACAGGATTTTGCATCTGAATTTATACACATATTGTGATCCAGTGGCATACCTGAAAATCTGCCCCCCCCTCCTTTCCCTGCAAAAATATCTTATAGGCCCTTTTGCGAAAATCCATTAACTTTCAATTATTGAAAATATTAAATTCCATATTATTAACTAAGTTTTCTGAGCATTTTAATAATTCAAATTTTTTGGAACCTTCAGAAATTTCTCAGTGGTGAAATACACACTATCCTCAGTGGTGAAAACATTTCATTCATTCATTCATATTTCCTTGTTCTTTGAATTAGCTCTCTCAGCACATGGATATGATCTGTAGTGCTGTAGCCACTCATGAATTGCACTTTATTTCATAAAACACAAATGTGCACATTGCAATAAAAATGACTGCCCCAGTTTTATACAAACATAAAATACTACAAAACATTTAAATCAAAGGTAATCATATCATGCAAAATTTATTTAGAGAGCTAAGACCAGTCCCTTTCATAAGTCTCATGATCACACACATGAAACACGTAACTGCAGCAAGACAGTGTCTTCTGGCTCCCCGGCATTGAGCTGATATGCGCTATTTTGGCAACTGTTTCTATTTTGAAGTATTTTGTGTAATTTGTGGCACAGTGGTCTAACAGCTGTATTCTGAACATTCATAAAAGCAGGTTCAAGTCTCAGATGACATCCTTAAGAAATTTCTGGCTATGCCACTGAGACATTGGCTCTCTCCTTTCCATGGAACCAGTGGCCTCAAATTAGGGACAGGAGACTGTTCCCTTGCTTATGGTTGTAGTTAATTCCCCCCCCCCCAAAAAAAAAAAAAGACATTGCAATTATAAACATTGCCATCAAAATTATCTACATTATAGCAGTACCCAACATTGCAGCATAATCATACTAATAATACCTTTTTCCAATTTATGCACAAAAATACAGAAGGTAAATGAGTAATGCTTATTGTGGTACACACAAAAAAAGCAAAACTACTTAAACTGTTTTCTCTGGAATATGTAAGCACTTATATATAACACAATTTCAACTCTATTTCCTCAGCGAAGAAATATTTCAACTTTATTTCCTCAGAGAAGAAATATTTCCCATATATTAAAATTGGCCCACTGGTGGAAAAATATTCTAACTTATATTGTACAATCGGTGTCTTTCGCAAAAACTTACAAGAACTACATTAAAAATCAATAACTTTACTTCAATGTGGTGGTAAGGAGGAGTGGTGCCATCTGTAAACAAGTATCATAACTACATTGAAGTAAAGTTATTGATTTTTAATAAAGTTCAGGAAAGTTTTTTTACAAAAAACACTGATTGTACAATTTAAGTTAGAATATTTTTTATCAGTGGGCCAATTTTGATGTACGGGAAATCTTTCTTTGCCGAGGAAATAGGGTCAAAATATTTTCCATTGGAAGTATAGGAAGCAAAATCACTAGGCATCCACCTTAATAAACATTTACAACAACTATTGCCATGTCTGTGAAAAGGAGCTTCAAATCCTCTGGGTTTCTACTTTCCCATCATCAAATTTTTATAAACTTTAAAATTGCAAAAAAAAATTTTTTAATGATTTTACTTATTTACTGAAAAAACAAAACAAAAAAAACCCCTACCAAATATTGCTTTTCTTTCTAATACTTCACTCAAATCTGCCATAAAAGATTCCTGGTTATTTTTCTTTAACCCACTTAGCCCCCCTCCCCCAATGTGGGGGTTACGGAGTCTATCGGTACACTTCTGTTGGGAACCTGAAAACAGAGCCAATATAAGGATGTTTGATGCCTCACAGGAGCCAGCCTTGCACCCCAAAACTTAGTATCATTCATGTGGTTAAGCAAAGTGCATTTATTAAAACGATCGTGTGCCAAAAGCAGAGAAAAAGAAAGAAAGAGATAAAGAAATATATTTGGCTGCATATTGATTTTCTCACTGTAATATAATAATCCTGCTGTGATATGGAGCATTCACATTACTCCCATCGCCTTAGTGTCACCGTGTTTCACTTTTCTTGATTGGGAAATGCATCACAGAAATTTTGTTATATAAAATGAATATTCAGTTAAATTTAGTACTGAAATGGCAGGTGTTCTTTGCACAGATGTCTGGGAAAGTAGTAGAAAGGCACAACTTTCATTATTATAGTTTGAAAAGGTGATATTCTTTATCAGCTTACAAACTAAAATTCCTAAACAGCCTTATGACAGCAAATATTAAAAAACGAGAGAAAAAAATACACAAGTAAGCTAAAATCATGTAGAAATAATAATTTGTAAATGACCATAGAGGTTCATATCCATGGTTCCCAATACTATATACACTGAATAAATACTACGTACAGTATGCATCTGAAAACCTTTCTTTTTTTCATATTGGATAACATCAGGGTCGGATTAAATCTATATGAAGTGGAATATTTTGGTACAATTTCTGCCAAGTATCTCAAGATATTGTGCCCCCCCCATCCATATGATACTTAGCTTCCCAGCTCTAATGTGCTGGCATCACCACTGTCTGAAAACCAACAAAAATTATTGGACTGCTCAAAGTAGTTACCCTCTGCATTGAAACACTTCTGCCAATGGGTTACAAAGCTATGATCCCACAATGATAAAATTCCAGAGTTTGTCATGGTAAGAAGATGGCAAATGTCCTGACACACAGCTTGGTAATTTGGGAAAATCTTCTCCTCCAGGAAATAGTCCAAATTCAAATTCCAGAAGAGGGGATTAATCAGTGGGAGCAAGGTCCAGTGGCGGCTCGTGGTAAGCTGAGATGGGGGCTGCATCTTAATTTTGTAGATATCACGATACCACTTCGCAAGCTAAGCTACTGAGCCCGTGCTGATGCTGTCCATTTAATAATAATAATAATAATATATATATATATATCATCATCATCATCGTCAACCATTATCAATCCACTGCTGGACGAAGGTCTCTCCAAGCCTCTTCCACAACAGTCTGTCTTGTGCCAGTCTCCTCCATGTCACTCCCGCATACTTTCGAATCTCATCCACCCATCTCCCATGTGGTCTTCTTCTGGGTCTTTTCCTGTCCCTTGGAATCCAATCTAAAATTTTGGCTGTCCATCGATGGTCTGTCCTTCTGGCAGTATGTCCAGCCCATTGCCATTTCAGGGATTTAACTCTGATCATGATGTCTTCCACTCTTGTCATTTTTCGTATCCACGAGTTCCTCTTCTTATCTCTCCTGGTTACACCAAGCATGCACCTCTCCATGCTTCTTTGAGTTCTCTGCAGCCTTTGTATGTCTCTTTTAGTTAAGGTCCACGTCTCTGCCCCATACGTAAGCACTGGAAGGATGCATTGATCAAATACCTTTCTTTTAAGACATAATGGCATATTGCTCTTGAAAATTATGTTGTTTCTTCCAAAAGCTCTCCAGGCAAGTTTTATATGCCGATTAATTTTTTCATCAATGTGACCCTCACTTGGTATCTGCTGTCCAAGATAAACGTACGTGTCTGTTATCTCCAGCTTTTCTCCATCAATCGATAAATCTTCATTTCTTGTAAAAGCATTGAACATCACTTTTGTCTTCTGAAAGTTCAGTTTTAATCCTACTTCTTTACTCTTATCAGCAAGTTCCTGGATCATAATCTGCAGCTCTGATGGGGTAGTTGCAAAAATGACTACGTCATCAGCAAAACGAAGGTGTGTTAGATAATCTCCATTAATGTTTATCCCTTTGTTTTCCCAGTTCAGTGATTGAAAAACATTTTCCAATGTGGCATTAAAGAGCTCGGGAGATATGGTGTCACCTTGTCTCACTCCCTTTTCAATTTTTATGTGTGTTGTATTTTCAAACAGCCGAATCTTTGCACTTGCATTTTCATAGATGTTATTAATAATATTAATGTATGCATCTTCAATACTGCAAGATTTCAAAGCCATTGTAACTGCTGATGGTTTTACCAAATCAAAGGCCTTTTCATAATCAATAAAAGCCATGCACAATGGAAGTTCAAAATCCCCCACTCTTTCAATTAGTTCTCTCAGTACCTGGATATGATCTATAGTGCTGAAGCCACTCCTGAATCCAGCTTGTTCTCTCCATTGAGCCATGTCCAGTGTTACCTTCAAGCAGTGTGAAAGAACTTTACTGAAGATTTTATAAACCACTGATAGGAGGCTAATAGGTCTGTAGTTCCTGAGATCCTCAATGTCACCTTTTTTATGTAGCAGGATCATTGTAGTGTTGTTCCAATCCTCAGGAATCTTCCCTTCATTAAGGCATCGAGTGAAAACTTGGTCAAGTACTGTTTAAATTTTTTCCACTTGCTTCTTGTATGATGTCTACAGTAATTCCATCTTCTCCTGGAGCTTTTGCCCGCTTCATGTTTTTGATTGCATGTGCAACTTCTGCTGGGAGGACTGGAAGAACTCTGGTACTGGTACCTTTCATGATGTCTGGAGTACATGTATCATCCCTTTCATATAATTTGGTGTAGAAATCTTTCACTCTTGTCAAAATTTTGCTTCTATTTCTTGTTACAGAACCATCTTCTTTTCTCAGTGCCATAATCTGTTTTTTTCCCTTACTGAGATGTCCCTTTGCTATCTGTAGGCTTTGGTTGTCTTCAATTGCTTTCCTCACTAGTTCACAGTTGAATTTCCTTACGTCTTCAGTGATACTTTTTCGTACTGTCTTGAATAGCTGTATATATTCCACTTTGGAAGTCACATCATCTTTAGTTGTCCTCATCTCTCTTCTTTTTTGCATCAACATTTTGGTTTTTCCCGATAATTTGTTCACATGCATAAAAGTTATACTGCCAATAGCAGTATAACTATACCATCGGGATTACAGGAAATGCTATCCCACACTCACCAACCCGCTTGGCCAGCGTGGTGAGTCACACACACATATATACTGATCGAAAGTGCTTCTTTTTACAAGAAATGAATATTTAGATTTTATATTCAGCGATTGATAGGGAAAATGTAGAAGTACTGATACCTAAATTAGGCAACAAAAAAATAATCGACCTATAAAACTTCGTCAGATGCATTATTTCTTAAAAAAACTGATTAATCAGTGCAACCTTCCAGTTCTTACACATGGAGCACAGACATAGACCTCAACTAAAATAGACATACAGAAGTTGCAACAACTGAAAGAAGCATGTAGAGATGCATGTTTGATGTTACCAGGAAAGATACAAATAGGAATTCGTGGATCGAGAAAATGACAAGAGTGGAAGACATTATGGTCAGAATTCCTGAAATTTCAATGGGATGGACATATTGCTAGAAGAAAGAGCCACCGACAGAGAGTTGAAATATTGAACTGGATAGCAAGGGAAAAACAATACCCAGAAGATGACAAGAGGGAGATGGGTGCATGAAATTCGAAAGCATTAAAGAAACTGGCTCAAGGCAGACTGTTGTGGAAGAAGAAACTTGGACTCTCATCCAGCAGTGGATTGATAGTGGTTGCAAATTATATATACATGCATATACTGTACGAATATATATATATATAAGGACAAAAAATAAAAAAATAAAAATGCGTGTGCCAGTGGTAGTGCAGACACACTCAAGGTTATGTATGCGTTCTCAAGTGTCTCATTGTGACCCCTAGAAATATGACAAAAAATATTTTTTTCTGATACACTCCGTTTAAAACTTCGACTTAATACCGGCCACTGCAACTTGAACGGCAATGTAAAACATTTTGTGGAATTTCGAAGGGTCTGCCAGAATTTTGCGATGAGTTGTTATTGTGATAGTCACACATTGGCATTCTCTTTAATAAACACGGTTTGTAAACATATTCAGTCCAGTTTTAATTTTGAAGCCATGATAACAATTTAGTGTAGAAAAATTTGTTTTCCAAAATTTAGCAACTGCGAAAATTTTCTAAACAACGATATCTGATTAAATGTTATTTTCAAAGTAATTAAGTATAATGCACTACCTCAATTGAAATGTGCAGCTTATTTTTGGGAGGGAGGGGGATACAGCAGAAAAATAAAATGTACCCAGTGGAGTGACTTCAATGATTTTTGGTGAATAAAAAATTATGTGAGTTTAAAAGCGAAAATTTTGCTGTGCTTGGTAAATGAAGAAATCAATTTTGTGCAAGTATTTTGCTGCAGAAATTAGTCTCTCTCTCTCTTTTTTTTTTTTTTTTTTTCATTTTATCCAATGCTGAACTCTATTCTTAATCGGAATTTGTTCACATGCCAATTTTGACCAGAAGAGAAAATATAAGTAAAACTTTTTTGCAAAAGTCCCGGCAACATAGTATTTGTTAATAGCAAACACGAATAATCTCCGGTTCGTTGGGACCAACATTGTTGTTAGAATTATTACGTTGAATAAAAGCAGGAACAAACCAAAAATTGGAAGAAAGAAAAAAAAAACAGGTTGAGTAATACATTCAAACGTACTTTATTTAATACTTTATTTCAACATTCGTCATTATTTTTAATTCATTCACCAATTTTATTTCTTATTCGGAAACACAAGAACAAAGCACACAGGCCCGGCAATGCATTTCCACCCAATGAGAGACTGCATTCGCGAGCAACCCTGCTAGCAAGAGCTGAAATCAATGCAGTTCCCAGGGAAGTTTTATTCAAAGGAAACGAACTGATGTGGGAATAGGCATAGTTTTCCCACGTGTGTTGGTTTCAATAGCCATTAGGGCTGCAAGGAGCGCAGTCCGCCAATGTTCTTTCCGCTCCCAGTGGTGTTATGCAGGAAAAACTTCCAGTTGAGTTCAGAAAACTGCAGTTGTGGCATTATGCTGGAAAAACAGCGGTGTTAACAAAACTTCTCTCTCTTGGTACAGCATGAAAAAAAACTGCTTTGGGTAAGGGGGGGGACTGCAGTCCCACAGCCCCATAGCAGGAGCCACCCCTGGCAAGGTCTTGGAAATACGCAGGTTGTGGCAGAGTTTCGTAGTCAAAATGGAAGATTTGTTGGATGGTCCTTTGGGACATGTGGGTGTGCATTGTCACACAATAGGACCCCATACCTGTTGACCAAAACTGGTTGCTTGGTATAGAGTTTTTGGTGCATCTGTTGCATTTCTGCACAGTAGCAGCCCCAATTGATAGTATCACCTGGTCAGAGAAATGAATCATGGATCAAGCCAGCAGCAGACCAACATACAAGAACCAGCACTTTCTGCAGGTGTAGGAGTGGCCTTGAATAATGTTTAAGTGGTTCTGTGGTATCTACCCACTCTGCTGATTACTTTCAATTGTTGCAGAGGACCCATTTTTCATTGCCTGTCATGATCCAAGGCAAGAATCCCCCTGTCTGTGCCTAGCACAGAGGGAAATGTACATCATCAGATGACATGTCTTAATGGCTGCTATAAATTTGTGTAGCACCCAGACATACAGCTTTTTTACCTTTCCAAGGTCCACAAGGAGCTGGACCATCATTGAATGATGCACATGAGCCTTTGCTATGATCTCATGGACACTTAGCTGTGAGTCAGCTTCCATGGTATTCTTCAGCTTCTTATGTGTTACAGTTACTGATAGATGATCATAAGGTGCATTTTCAATAGATGTGTTTCTAGAGCAAGGCAGGTGGGGCTGCTGCCCCAGGTGCAACTCAAGAGAGGGTGCAAAATTCATTGTGTACAATCTGATTAAAATTGGAACTGAAAATTTTGCACCAGTTTCTGGTACAAAATGTATTTATAATTTCTTTCACCAGCTGCAGTAGCTAAGTGACTAAAAATTCGATTTTTTCCCTCAAAATGTGCAGGAGATGAAAGTTAATCAAAAATAACAGCATGGTTGTTTGCATGTTACACAAGATATGGATGCTGTTCATATTTTTGAAGATTATCTGGGGGACAATTCGATCATTACTGCAACTACTGCAAGCTGCTTTCAGTTCATTTAATGTGGTATGAAAGATCAGAACTCCAGAGCAGCTGGGGAATCTCACCGCTTGCTTCACGTTTTGTATTTTACAGCCCTAAATGGCATTCCTAACCCAGTTCAGCTTCACTGCTAAGAACATCCTTGATGTAAGTAAGGGTAAGAGCATGAAACCTTTCTGCTGGGTGTTGTCCACATTTTCTAATTTTTCCTGACACAATTAATGAGGGTAAAAAGGCATTCCCATTTTGGATAAGAAATGACACTTAATTCCCTAATACCCTATTTGCAATATCATACCCCAATAAAAATATTTAAAAGTTAGGTTGTTAAACTACAATTAAAATGGCAAAAACTTTGCAAAGGTCTTCCTCTGGTCTGCCAAAAAACTAGCCCATTTTTAGAATCTATTGAACAATCACATTAGCGATTATTAGTTATCAATTAACTGCAAGAGGAAATGGTAAAAAAATATAAAATTCAGTGAGAAGCAAATTGTCAGAAGCAACTCCTGGTGGCCAATGTTAGTTCTTTTGAAAAACTTTGATTTCATAGGTGTGTGGGTACTAAATAATGCAGATTTGTCCGCTATCAACACACAATATCAATTTTACTATCCTAAAAACCCATGCAACAAGCAGGATAATAATATTTCAGGTGATAAAGCTCTTTTGTCTTAACGACTTCAGGAGGGAAGGGGGCGATATTTTGTGGTTTGTCCCGGGTGCAGAAATGACTAATTACACTTCTGGACATGTCTCCTCCGGCTTGGAATTTAACTAATAATTGAAGTATGGTCATTCATTTGCAGTACCCTGCCCAAATGCTGCATTAATGTTTCAGGCTGCCATGTCAGCAGAATTTCCAAATTTGAACATAGAAAAATTATGTGCAACTGGCCCGTCTTCATGGTCCACTTTGATTAAAGCCTGTGCACTCATGATTGAATCTTGTAATAAAATGGGGCACAAAAAGTGTACACCAGATATACAGTATGTGCTGACCTACATGCCAACAAATCACAGTATTTTCTACTGTTCTCATAGAACATTTAAAAGCATAAGATTTCTAGATTTTGTTTTTGTCTTGGATCTTTTAGTAATTTAGCATTGAATACTTTTCTTGGTTTATCTTTTTTTGCCATGCAAATTGAAAAAAAAAATTCAACCAACATTTTTGTTCATTTATGTGCTGGTTCAAAAGCCTCAAATGATGAAAAAATGCTAAGTTTCTCAGCCACTTACCCCCTACCAGCAAAGTGAAGTCGTAAAACCAGACTTGGCTATTTCTTTGCATGGAACAGCTAAGAAGCAAAACAGAGTGAAGTGTTTTAATGCAGTTGCATGTAATGGGGGGGGGGGGGGGTTGTCCGAATAAGCACTAAAAAAGGGGAGGTGATTCAAACTCACCATATTCAAAATGGTTAACAAAGTTGACTCTTGTTAAATCTATCATACCCTGATTACAAAAGTGTGAATGATCATACCTGGATAAAACAAACTTTGCAAAATTAGTTTACCATTTACATACACATCTCAGTAGCATATGTTCTTTGAACATTTTGGCCCTCTTTCATAAGACTTAAAACAAACAAACAAATGCATAGTTTTGGTACCTCATGTTTCACTAGTGTCTTTACAAACGAAATATGAAAGTTATGGTCGCTGATAATCAGCTACAGCTGAGTTTTATGCTGATTATGAGACATAAGCACATAATAAAGCATAATAACAGGAAATGTCAAGATCACCAAAAAAAAAAAAAAAAAAAAAAATCACGATTAAGTACACGTCTATAAAAGAGTACTTTTGCTTCCTGGGCCTCCTTTGATACATCCATCACTTTAACTATTGCTCTCATCATTTCACTCCTAATTTGAACCTTTCTGTTAACAGCACACAGTCACCTCAGCAACTTTCATTTCTGCAGAGTTTAGCTGTTTGCCAGATATCTTGTCATCAGCAAAGTCTCAACATCATACAACATTTCAGACTTCAGTACAGTATTTAAAATTATATGCTTCAGCTTCATTGGTAGCCTTCCATCATTGAATGCAATTGATGTTTTTCCTAGTTGTTTTATCTTTTCCTGTATCAAACCTCTCACTTCACATTTTGAATCATAATCTTTCTCCAACACTGATCACAGGTATTTAAATCTCCTTACTTTTTTTTATTGCTTTCTCACTGGATATTATAAAATCATCAGCCTGATTCTACGCCTTTTTCAGTGCAGCATACATTTTGGTTTTACAACATTCATCTGTTTAGTTTTACTTACATTTTATTCTTTGTTTTTGATGCTCTTACTCAATCTTTCTGCTATTTCTTTTTTCTTATTTTTTTAAGCCTTGGCTGTATATTATTTGCAAACAAAATGGTCAACCTGCTGTTTCCCTAATTCCTGCTATCCTTACATCTATAACAACACTGAAGTAATTAGGAATGGTGTTAATGCTGATCACTGAGGGTCTCCAACTTGCACATCAGATTTTTATACTGTGATACTTTAAACACCTGTGTGGAGATTTCCCTACATTATCTTTATCAATGGCAAACTTTATATCTGGCAATGCACTGCCTGAGGAAGTTCAATGTTTCTTGCTTTGGGTATGCCACCACATGCCTTATTTAGACATATAAATATATTATGTGTAATATTGTTTTTCTTTCTGTAAATTTTTTTGAAAATAAAGACAGTGACAATTATATTTACTGCACACCTTACTTGCATAAATTGAGAACATTCTTCTGCTATCATTACCTCTCCCCTTAAGCCTTTCATCAAGCATTCTATTCCACACCTAAATGGTATTAGCTACTCAGCTAACAATGTGTCTGGCATTTCAAATAGAATTCATCACATCATCCAAGGCAACTTCCCTTTAATCACTATACACTACTACTCTTCTGCCAACTTACCGTTGAAGTCAGGTAGTTCATTTTTATAAATGTTTTATGAACGTAAAAAGCAAACAAAATAGCAAAACTAAAAAACATTATATTCAGTGGTGTCATTCAACTGAAAAATGCTGTCCTTTTAAATATAATGAATGATAGCACTACAGAAGGTATTTAAAGATGATATTTGTGCTTTCAAACTGGGCATTCACACACACACACATACACACACACTGGCTGGATACTTTACTGAGCATACTTTTACTCAAAAAAAAAAAAAAAAAAAAAAAACTAATGCGCTACAGTATATCTAATAAGGGTGGAGTCAATCAGTGTGTCTTCTAGAACATTTTATCCAGAAGTGCTAACAAAAAAAATTTATGAATACCAATTTTCATCCTGTGTATTAATGAAGCCATGGCAAATTCTAGTGATGAAATATCTTAAAATCCTAAATTTAGTATTACAGGTATTACTACGCTGAAACTTACTTTCTTGTGTTGTCAAATTTTAGGGCTATACACCAACCCAACATCAGCACTAACTCATGAGAGTAGGTGTTGCTACTCATGCAGAATACCCAGCTCTTCACTAATATCCAGCATTTCTGTTCAATAATTGCGGCTCCTCTTCTTTCAATTTGTATACTTTCTACTAACTTCCTTTTCACAAAATGTTGCTGATATGATTGATTTTTTATGGAGTACTAGTTAATTGAATGTCTGGTGCTTTAGATGTGTCTGTCAAGTTCTGTTGTGCTGGCAACACTTCTCATAGGGGCTTTATCTTCTGCTAGATGGGCTCGAAGCTGTCACCCAGTTTCTCCTACATAGGGTTCTCACAATTGCAGTTTACAATGCAGACTGCTCCTTCTTGTAGCAGGGCATTGTTTTCTTTTTCTTAATGGGAGGAAAGACTTTTAATTTCATTATTTACGTCCAGAGCAAGCCAAGCTTGGAATTTTTTGCTAATTCTCCGAAATTTTTCAAACAATCCTTAATGATAGGTCACAAAAGTTTTTTATAAACTTAATGTTACTGTTTGATTACTTATAATTTAACTTTTCATTTCTTTCGTCAAAATTGTTTTTATATCACAGTGGCAGGATAATTACTTTCAGCAAGTGTATTTTTTTAATGGAAAATAATAGTATAACTATACCAATAATCCGAATTTATTGCCATAGAATAAAAATCAGTTTTTGCATGTTTTGGCACATCAACCAGATGGCTTTTTCAAGGAATATGGACAGTTTCTATATGCTTTGAAAAAAAGGTAGTTTTTGTCTATCTTCCTTGAAAAAAAGGCTATCTGGTTGATGTGTAAAAGCTTGCAAAACTGATTTGTATTCTATGCCACTAAATTCGAATTGCCAGATGGTTATACTATTTTCTACATAGTTGGTGTATAGTTCCTCATTATTAATTTGTATATTTTAATTCTTTTTAATTGAGTTTCTTCAATATTTCTGAAGAATCCAGAGCCCCTATATTTCTTCTAGAAATAATGTAGCTCCCTTAAATGTATTAGAGGTGGGGAATTAGATTTTTAATATATTTCATCTTCTTGATTAACTGTTATTACTGTATTACATCAACTTTCTTCAAGGAAGGTATGGTAAGTTTCTAAGTGGGCATAACATAACCATGGTTCATACACTTTTTCAATCACATAATTCTAGGACTTTTCCAGGACATTTACAGGACTTTTTGACTTTTTTCCAGGACATATGATCCAAACGCTCCTACTTAAAATATAGTGAAATCATAGGCATACTTGCCAACTTTGGAAAATGTGCATCAGAAAACTTTTGTGCGAACGCTATTTACCACAAAACAAAACACAATTACATTAATAAATATGCAGTAAAAATCTCTGCATAGTCACAATAACTAAACTAGTATTATCTGTGTTTAAAATAATAATTTAAAAAACCATAAAGTAAAATCTTAATTTTGTTCAATGTTAGCTCGCAAACCTGTGGTGTTCCAATACCAAACTAAACATTTCCTGTAAAAAAGGAAGTATTCACTTTAAGAGTACCTACACATTGCATTCAAAACTGTATGCTACATACCTTCTAATCTTCATCTTGTATATCGGGATTATATAATATTGTAATAACTTTCATGATTTTCATCACATGCTGCAGAAAATGGCCCTTCTTATAAAAGTTTCACAACAGTGGAAGTTCGATTTTCTGCAGGCACAGCATCCAGTATTTAAATTTTCATTTTGCTGATATCTTTGTTTCCCTTCCCATTTCTTTATTATCCTTTTTTTTTATTTTAATGCCCTTGGATGACAATTTTATCCATCATGAATGCATGATAGCTTTCACTATTTTAGATAAAAGATGAATAATGTAACTTTGAAAATAAATACCTTTGAACACCATGCATTAATTTTTACAAATTTTTCAGCTTCGTCACTTTCGTTTTCAGACACACCCTGCCTTTATCAAGCTGAAATGCAAAAATTTTTGGGGGAAATATTTAAGAATATAGGATACATGTTCTGATCATCGTTGGGAAATAAAATTACAGTCATGGGCGAAATCTTTGCTAAGTCCGATTTCTGTTTATGGACATTTTCCCTCCATTTTCAAGTTGAAATACAAATATTTATGAAACAAAATTATATTTAACAACGACACTAGGCAGAGGAAACATCACGTGAAAAATAAAATTATGATTACGGGAGAAATCTTCATTGCGTCTAACTTCCGTGTTCGAAAGTTTTGAAAGATGGAACTTCCACTTTCTAAAGTTTAGAAAGTTTCAGGCGGAAAAAATCTTCCACCACTACTAATTGCCCCAAAATTTCTGTTCAGTTATGCATCGATCTCGAGGATAACCCAAATTATGATGGAAAAGGAGAAATTCCTCGAAGCCGTTGCACTCTCATGCTTAAAAGTTACAGCGGAATTTTTTTGCCGTCAAATTTTCGTTTTCAGAAAATTTTCCTCCATTTTCAAACTGAAATACAAATGTCTAAAAAACTATTCGTGGATAGTGTGTGTAACGATAACACACCGGAACTCATACCGCTTCCTTGGAAATCAGCACTTCCCGATTCTATCCACCATTGTTCCCGGAAGAATTCCAGTACAAACAACTCTTTGACTCCAACAACTACAATATCCAATCAAATTTCGGATTAAGTTGACTCCTCCCAGCGATTACAACAATTATGTTGAGGGCTGTTCCCGTTGTGTACATATATATTTTGTGTATTGCCAGCACTTGTAACATCTGATGACGGGTCGTATTTTACGATCCGAAAAGTCTTATGTAAGGTTTTACCTATATCCATTAAAGATTTTATAAGTTTTTACTAATATTTTAATCGTGCACAGATGGTAGTCATTTGAGTAGTTTTGTTTTGAAATACAAATATTTACGGAATAAAATGGTATACTGTATAACAACAATACTGGCCACAGGCAACATCACAGGAAAAAGAAATTACGATTATGGAAAAAACCTTTATTTCGTTTACTTCTGTTTCTGAAAGATGAAATACCCTCCCGATGCACATTTTTACGAACTGAAAAAATTCTTCGACGCATAGTTTTACACGCTGAGAAAAATTCTCGATGCATATTTTTACACGTCGAGAAAATTTCTCGATGCGTATTTTTATGTGCCAAGAAAAATTCCGGACACCTACTTTTACAGGTCAAGAAAAATTCCCGAAGTGTATTTTTACATGTTGGTAAAATTTTGATACGTACTACATGTGTAATTATGCATTTTGGCGAACTCTGGTCGGCACGTCACTTGAGCACTCCTGTGGAGAGAGCTACCGCACGATGTCACGAAGCCGGAAAGTCAAAGATGACATCATCGCGTGACACAGCACTCGTAAGGTCCTGAAGAAAATCTAAGTGGATGGTTGCAGGGGATTAAAATATTTCGATTGAGCAATCGAAATATTAAAAAATCCGTTAAAAAATACCTCTATCCGTAAATCAGTAAAATTAAGCGGAAATCCATAAATTTTACGGATAATCCGTAAACGTTGGCAGGAATAATAGGTCTTTTCAACTTGTAACCTACAAAAAACAACTCCCTACATGCTTGAGCAAACTTAATACAGAATGCAGAATGTTGAAAATAATGTCTGCTACAGCTAATAAGAAACTCAGAATTACAGACAAATACTGAAATGCCAAAACTATAACTGCTAAATGCAACCAGGTTTAATTTCTACAAAACTTTTATATACACTATACTATACTGAGTTTGAGAAAAAAATATTTTTCTAATTTGGCTCTTAGTTCAATTATTGAAGCAAATTAGAGAATAAAAAACAACATAACACTCAAAAATATATATGTATAAACTCTACAGTTTGAAAATAAATGTGGCACTACTCTTGAAATGCTTTCATATACCACACAATCAATTTACAAAACACTATTTATATTTAAATATTTTGAAATAATGCCTACATTGGAAATTTAAGGATACGAAAGGTGAAATATTTGACTCTTTTCAAAGGAAAAAAGGGGTTATTATTCCTTAAACAAATACTCATAGAAGCAAGGATTTGCGTTACATTTTATTTAGGGAAGAAATTGTCAACATAATATTGATGCTCTAGCTATATTTTAAATTTTTGCTCACTAGCAAACACAGTATGCACAAAAATTTCCAAATTGAAATGAAAGAGAATAACGGGAAAACCTTAAATCCAAGGGCTATGTGTACAGCTGCATTTATCAGTCAAGGCAATTTAACTGGGCATGATTAAAAAACTAATTATAGCAGTTGGAAAGTGATCAGTTAGCTAAAAAAATACTAATAACCAACAAGGTTTAAGTTGTGATATTAGAAAGCAATCTGATTTAATGGCAAATTTTTACATAAAGTATTCATTAGCAAATTTCAGTAAAGGTCAAAACAAGCCACAAAAAAAAAAAAAAAAAAAAAAAATCAGCTACTTACAACCCCCGGTGGATAAAAAGCAGGTTACTAAAATTAACAAATGGTGCACAAAAAGTTTCTCATAGCAGAAGAAATGTATCAGAGAGCAATTTACAAATCGAACAGTTAAAAGAAGAGATATAGAAGGAAACATGATATAACTCTATGCCTTCTAGTGGAAGAATTTTGCATAATGTAAAAGCTGAAAATAGGTAAAAAAGTATTCTTCATGGCAAAAGTTATGCTAAGGAAAAATAACTTTTCAAATATGTCTCCCAGAAACAGAGATAGCAAGAAAAAGGTTTTGACCTTTACACCTCCTAGGGGTAAAGTTATGCATCATTTAAAGAGGATCCTTTCATTATAGCAAAAATCTTATTCGTTCCCATGGGTGCCCATAGCTTAGTTTTCAAGAGGGGGCAAACAGAAATTGCAACTACGAATAACATATACAAACACCAAAAGCGAATTTCTCTGAGCCTTCTTTTTTATCTAACCATTTTTAACACTTTAAACTGCGGGCTGGAATGAGTTAACTTGGGGTTAACAAAATGGCCTGAACTCACCTCGAACGAATGTATGCGCTGTCTAAGACGTGGGCTGAGTGCTACGGGAACGAATTCATTCAGGGTATGTTTAGTGGTCCTAAAGCTGCTCGTATCAGTTACGTTCAAGACTGGAGCATCAAAAAAGTAGCGTTCGCCTTTAGATTTGTTATTCAGACTGGTCATTCAGGCATATGATTGACACCAGTTCTTCTGATAAATTAACTAATAAAGAACTATGGCAATGGAGACTAATTTAAAGAAGGAGAGAGAAGACATTTGAGACACCTTTTTAACACAGTTGCATGGCATTCTTTTCAGGGAGACTAGCCCTTCCCTATCATCATGTTTTAGGTCATGAAGCAGGGAATATAGGACTAGAAGGGAGGGCTTATCATATATTACATGTTTATTTTCATGGCTGCTCAGATGAGAGCAAATAAATTATTTTATTGTAGCTTTCGTAAAATACCGTCGCTATGTGAACATTTCTGTTTGGAGGGAGCAAAAGTTTTGGGCACCGCTTAGTCCAAGCACAGTACATCAACCGCTTAAAGGGTTAACACACTCTCAACATATAAATTTAATTGGAACCCAGAAATCCCAAGAACTACAAGTTAGTAAAATCAAGCAATGCATTGATTATGATATGCTTTCCAACATACCAGAAATCATTACTCAAGTTATGAGAATAATAGCTGTGGAATAAAGCTCGCTCCTGTGCCCCGACTTTTGACCCCATTTTGATTATATTCAACAGAACTGGTTCAGTACATCTCCGGAACAGCATGCTGAAGTCTTGTCGTAATTGAAACATTTTTACATAAGTTATGACGCATAAGGATGATGGAATGGATCCCCTCCTATGTCCTGACCTTTGACCCCATTTCCAATAGGGTTCCTTCCCAGATTGTCCCCTACTACATACAAAAATTTCATCAAAATCTAACCATTTTTACGCGAGTTATCATGCGGACAGACAGACAGACAAAGCTGGAGCATATAAGCTTTTTCAACCTATGGTTGGAAAGCGTAGACAGCATGTTAGGACAATATGGAAATTTCATTGTCGGTCTTTTGGTCATTTTTGGCAACTTGTGTAACATGTGATACGAAACCCCAGAGACTACCCCATTGGTCAACAAGAATAAAAAAACACCCTCATGACAAATTTCGGGAATTTTGTTTGAGAGTTCTTTGTCCAGTAGTGAACAGCTGCTGTGGAGGATGATATATTTTTCATTTCTTCGACTTTCATAGTTTCTCATACTGTACGTATGTACCCTGTTTCCAACATGCAATGAGAAGTTTCATTACTACTTTTTATTGCAGATTTCCCCCTTTTCATGGTGAAATTCTTCCAAATACGTGGAGACAATGTAAATAGACAAAGTCATCACTCTTTCCACGTTTTTCTTTAGTAACACACAGCAACCAAAAAAATCGACACTGCTGTGATCAAATCACAGATCTCTCGATAACTATCCGAGTGTGCTCGCTTTACGCTACGGTGCCAACAATCCACGGCACTATGCGTGTTTATCTGCCAGCATCTGACTTCGCAAATCCGTAGGGATGGGCTCAGCAACTGAGACATCCAACTGGTGGTGTTGGAAATTTCCCCTTTTTCAAGTAGAAATTTCCAACATTTTCCCTATTTTTTCCTGCATAAACAAGCATCCAAAACTTCTACAGAAAAAATAGGAATCAGAATGAGTGTTATTGCGAAAATCTCTGTAGTACCTTCCGAGGACAGAAAGCTTTCCATGTTTTTCTTTAATAATACACAGCAACCGGAAAATTGTATTTGGACACCGCTGGGATCGAATCCCAGATCTCTCAATAACTGGCTGAGTGCGTTCCCTTTACGTTACGGTGCCAACAATCCACGGCACTATGTGTATTTATCTGTCAGCGTCTGACTTCACAAATCTGTAGGGATGGGCTCAGCAACTGGGACGTCCATCTGGTGGTATTGGAAATTTTTCCTTTTTCAAGTGGAAATTTTCCCTTTTTCAAATAGAAATTTCCACCGTTTTCCCCATTTTTTTCCTGCATAAACAAGCATCCAAAACTTCTACAGAAAAATTAGCAATCAGAATTAGTGTTGTCGCGAAAATCTCTGTAGTACCTTCCGAGGACAGAAAGGGCAGGGTATGATTTCCAGGGAAGGGCAAATGCCCCCTTTTGCCCCCTATATGGGCGCCCATGTTCGTTCCCCATCTTTTTTGTAGCAAACAGCATACAGTAGGAAAAAGAAATTTCTCAAATGGGCTTTTTAGAAGAGGAGATACAGCTGCAAATGGAAGTAAACAAACACCACCTAGTGACAGAACTATGAGCTACAGACCTCCTTAAATACAAACCTAAAGTGCTCCATAATGTAAATGGTATCCGGTGTTAAATTTTTTCTTAAATCAGACATTTAGAAGTACAGATATTGAGAAAAATAGATTAAATATTTGCGCCCCCTTGCGACAAAATTTTTCATTATTTTGGGAAGAAAATACACACAAGAAGTTTTTATAGTTAGTAGTATCTGATCGAAAAAGAATTTTATTCAATCGGTTTTTAGCTCCGCAGATATTGATGTAAATGGAAATGTGAACTTACACTCTGTAGTGGCACATTCGTGTGTTGAGAAAAATTTTAAATTAAATGAGAAACATTTCGCACTGAAAATGCTCTCCAACGAAGAAAGAATTTTCCAAACCAGACTCGTACTCATAGAAACAGAGATATCGACAAAAATAAGATATGCATCTATGCCCCTGGTGGGAAAATTATGCACTGTTTTAAGCAGGTGGTATTTTCTCAGAAGGCTATCCGAGGTGAACGGTATTGGCTCACAAAAGAATTTTTTCAATCGAGTTTCCAGAAGCTCAGTTTTTGTTGCAAATACATAAAACGCTGAAATAAACACTTACGCCCCCTACCATTTTTTACCAAAAATGGGAAATTATATGCAAAACATTTTCTATCAGGAGCTGTATCCTATGCAACCGCAATTTATCTCTATGCCCCCTAGAGGAAAATCTATGCATTACTTGAAAATTAGACTGTAATTAAAATAGTCTTCGACATAAATGGCATTGAAAGGAAAAATAATTTTTTCAATTGGATATTTGGATATTTAGAAGCAAATATATGAAAAAAAATGTATGTTGAATTCAATAGGATGTGCATTTACGTCCTCTAGCGGCGAAGCTGTGCATCAGAAAAAAAAAAACAGAATTAAAGGATCATCATTCTCACATTTCAAGTTTCCCAAAAATACAAAAAGAATTTTACAAATCGAACTAATACTTGCAGAGATATGGTGTCCCTAGCCAGACAGACAAAGTGATAACATATGCACGATTTTTTTTTCTTTTCTTTTACAAAAGACATGCTAATAAAGCAGCTTCAGTACTGCTAACACACAAGAAAACAAACAGTCCCCTGCATTTTGCAGGGGGTGGGGAGGGAAATTTGTCAGACATAAGTTATATCAGTAGAAAAATCCTCAACAACAAAACTTCGCACAGGGACAAAAAGGCAGAAATGGATAAAATTCCAGGACATGTCACAGAATTTTAGGACATTCCCAGAACTTTTCCAGGACAACATGGTATTCCAGGAAGTGTACAAACCATGCATAACACCCTTTACATATGTCAAAAAGGAAAACTGAGCTTAACACTCATGGTGAAAGATGCGTACCAAAATGCATGGATCACTATAGCTTGTCATAAGTGAAGTTCATCAGATGGTCAAACTGATTTTCACTCCTGTGTATAAAAAACAAGAAACTGCAGTAGCAGCAAACTCAAAACATATATATTGACCAATGGAGAATTGGGAAAATGCTGCCTTATCTGACGAATCTTCACTCCTGGTGTTTCATGTTTAAAGGGAGCAACAGGATGTACTGAAAAGGCATATGACTCCATGATCCATTCAGCAGTGAATTAACAATGTTGGCCGATGATGGCAGTGTAATGGTGCACAAAAACACTTTGGGGTGGTAAATAGTGGGCTGCTTGAAACCACTGGAATAACTCTTGAAAGATGCACAATATTCGAACATTATGGATGATCATGGTACATTCCTTCATGGCAGCACTATACCCATCTGCGAGTCAGTGAGTACATTCATGCTACATGTCATAAAGGTACATTTATAGGGGAATGTTTTTTTTTTTTTATTGAAGGTATAACAGCCACCATGAGCATGTAAATGGGCTATAAGTGGTCACCCTTCCCTAATTTAGGGCCATTGATTCCAGGGAAGGGAGAGAGCCAGTGCAGTAAGACAAACACAACATCCATGCCTCACCGGGATTTTAACCCGGACTCTTCACAGAAGAATGGTCATAAGCCAGCTCTTCGACTGCGCCACCAGGGCAGGAATGATTCTGGTACCATGATGATGACTTCATTGCAGTGGCTGTTGCAATTATGAGGGAAGATCAAAAAGTTAGTTACACTGCTGAATAACGAAAACAAAGAAAGAGATATACTCGGGGGACGTATGTTGGTTTAAAGGTACAACATTTATTCATTTTTTGACATAGTTGCCTAAGTAAACATTTATCTGAACATGTAATTACCATTTCTGTACCTGTACAGAAAAAGTCTCCTCCAGTTTAGTGCAACCAGTTAAAGACTGCAGTTTTCACAGCCTCATCGATTTGGAATAATTGCCCACTAAGGTTCTGTTTCATTTCACCACACAGTCCCATATGAAATGTCAAACAAACAGGCAATTTCCTTAATTTTGATACAGCTGTTATCCCGTATCATGTCATCAATGGCAGCAACATGCTTCGGAGTGCTGGATATTAGTGGTCTGCCTTCGCAGTATTCATCCGCCAAACTTGTGCGACCCTTTTCAAATTGTTGGCACCTGGTCAGGTGAGACATGGCATTTCCTCCATATACCACACAAATTTCCCAATGGATGTCAGTGCAATTTGGTGCTTAGCCCACAGAAATACAATAATTCCACACACTTTCAATTTGGAGTAAGAATCCAGTTGATGCACCATAACGAACTGCCTCCTGCACACACCTTGCACAGTTACTGAACTAGAACACCTCCCGTTGGCAGTTCTGATGTACTGTCTATTTTGCTCCCAAGGACACACGGTCTGACTGCAATCTCACTCCAGATGGTGCTAAGCATAACTTACTTTTTGATTTACCAACGCACCAGTGGAATGGGAGATTCACCCAAGCCAACCTGCAACAACAATGGGAAACAATGATGCCGCATGAATTAGCATGCTTTTGACACCTCATGAAGGCTATATCTTTACGAATTATCTTTTCTGAGGTCAAAAGAGGAAGCTGCTCATCATTAAAATTAAAAGTGGCTACTCAGTATATGCACCGAGGGCGTTGGGAGAATTAAAGAAACCAAGGTAGATTTATACTGCAAAGGGTCAAATGCATATGCATGCTACACAAATGGCCTTCCTATTCCAAATGTTTTAGAGGAATAGATGTTTTATCCTCATATTCCTAGTTTTCTTCAGAATTGAGGCAAAATGATATATCCCTTATATCCATCCAGAGACAAATTTTAAGATCTAGTAAAGAAATAACTGTTTTCTCAAAAATAACTGATCAAAAGAAACTTAAATCACACACACACACACACACACACACACACACACACACACACACACAAACTTTATTGAAAAAAGTGCTTCAGTAATTCTGTTAAACTATAACAGCAACCACTGTGAAATTAGAAAAAGTTATTTGTACGTCGTACCTTTCAAAGTACTGAGGTGCTTAATTTGGTTAAACACTAAACCATTATAATTTACCTTACCCATGAAAATGTTGAACTGTACATGAAACAAATAGAGTGAACCATGGATATTTATAGACAGCACATAATTCAGGATCTTTTATTCTTGCAAAGTAACAGAATTTAATTTTTGATAATGAGAAAAAACTAATTTTCGAACAAAATTTCTATTGAAAATTTTTTCATTAAAAAAAATTAAGGTAATGACAAACATACATCTGCTGAGTGAGAGCGATGTGACCTCCAGGATCGCTTTACTTCAGATCGACGCAATGATGCCATTTCTAGCGCTAGTTCTTCATGCAGTACATTTTGTAGTTCACATTTTTTATTCAGTTCCCTCACTTTGGACTGCAATAAAGAATTTGCTTTAATGATTACTGGGAAACAAAACATACCCTAAAAACTGTGGAATACCACAAATAAGCATAATTATATACTGTAACCAGATGTTTCAAATGATAAAGCAAAATGGAAAAATGTACAATACAGTATACACAGGGTGTTTCACTAGGTAGTGCCCCCAAAGAACCAGTCATATTTTGCAACACACTCTACTTAGAAATAAGACATGTGGTTTACAACATACCTTAGTTCATGGGAATGAGGCACAATTCACAATAAATACTAGAAATGTCCTCCACCAACATCCAAACACACTCAAACACGACACTGCACATTATTGAAGGTCCTCCGCAGCATGTCCTCATCAATAGTCTGGACTGGTGGATTGCTGCACTGATGTTGCTTTCTAGGTTTTCTAACGTGTGAGGCCAGAAAAAATCAGGAGTTAAATTGGGTGAATGAGGGGGCCACAGTCCTTCGGAGACACTCTGTGACCAAAGAAAGAGAAAATTTCACTTATGCTCACATTGGACATGTGGCATGTGGCTCTATCCTGTTAAAAATACCCCACTGTCAAATCGATGTTGGTTAATTGGTCCACAAATTGTCTGAAAATGTTCAAATGTGATGCCAAGTTCACTATGCTCCTGAAGAAAATGAGTCCAATTATTCTGGTTCAGGACACAACACACCAAACACCGACTTTTGCTGGATGTAATGGGGTTTCATATAATTCATGTGGATTATCTGTAGCACAGATGTGGGAGTTTTGGGAATTGACATACCCAACCAAATGAAACCATGCTTCATCAGTGAACCATGTGAAATCCAAAATGTTCGGAATTGTGAGTAAAAATGTCAGGAACCAGTCACAATAAGACACACACTTTTCAAGATCTAGTTCTTGCAACTCTTGCACAGCTGTCACAAAGTATGGATGAAGCAACATTTTCTTTGCGGCTCTTTATGACTGGTTCTTTGGAGGCACTACCTAGTGAAACACCCTTTGGCAGGTGGAAACAGAATACATAGTTTTTTGTGACAAACATTGTGGTAACTTCATCATTGATGCCAGCAGCCTATGCTTCACCTCTTTGACTTTTTCTTCTATTAAAGGAGGACGCCCACCACTGTATTGGTTAAAAACACTGCCCATGGTTTCAAATTTCTTTGCTAACCCAGCGATGTAACATATGTCTGGTGTGGTGCTTTTCTTCCCCCAAACTTCTCCAGGAATTCACGCTGTGTTACCTTTATAGACTTCGTTATCCAATAACTTTTCACAATAAACACCTGCTTCGCAATGATCCAGCCATCCTGAATGGCGTTCAATGACACAGTAAAACATGCAGATTGCCTCTGTTAGAGTGCTTGACTATCTAGTGGGGTGACATCACAATGAATCATCACCTTATCAGAAAAATCATTCGCACACATTTATCAAGGTCACTTGTAAACCAAACGCCAAACGCTGTGTTTCTATGTAGAGTGGGAAGAAAACAGTAGTTGGTTCTTTGGGGGGGGGGACTACCTAGTGAAACACCCTACAGGGTGTTTCACTAGCTTGTGACTAAAGTGTAGATATGACAAGTAAGAGCGACGAGTGAATTTAAGTTATTATTATCCTTCAAACATGTGCTCATACACTGCTAGAACAAAGATACACACTTTATTTATCTACTCTTTCATTTTCTATTGTTTCGTGGTTTAAAAGCCCCAATACACATCTGACTCTCTCTAAAGTGCTGTCCATATCTCAGATGAGGAGATAAAGATCAAACTATATTTATCACCCTGGTCTTTCCTTTGAGGTGTAACTTTGTCCCAAATGACCCCATATAACCTATTTCTCATTGCTGTTTCTGTCCGTAAGGAGAATGATACCCCTTTTTCATATGCCATGCCCCACATGGCATTTCTTAATTTAGAGCTACTGCTTCCAGAGAAGGAAGATAACTGGCACTGAAAAGACAAATACACTATACATATCATGCAACAGAGTTCAAACCCAGATGCAGTAGCACAAGAAGTCTGAAGCATTCTAGAATCTATTTTTCTCACGACTAAATCTAATGCAAGTGATGCAGCTTTCATTGGCAATGCTAATCAACACCATGAGCTCAAGCGTCTGAAAGCAGTTATGCTGCAGCCTGAACCCCAAGATCCACTGTCCTCCCCAACAAATTTTCTTTAAACCCATTGAAATCAGCACTCAAGTTTTTAAAGGAACAAAGAATTATTCATGATGTTGAACACATTTAAATTTTTTTCCCTGTGTTGTTTGCTTTCCCACACATAAAAATTCGGAAGTGCATATATTTGTGTTTTATTATATTTTAATTTCGTCTGATAGTCAATTTTGGCATCTTTTGGAGTGAAAAGTCAAGGTTTGCATTATGATGGCTTACTGATCATTGTTCAGAAACCAATTAGGACATAAGAGCAGAAGGCTACTGTGCAATGTAACAGTGACATAAAAATACAAAAATACTTTTCTTAAAACTCTGACACTGCATCTGATTTTTATAAAAAGAAATTATGTTTTTTTAGGGGAGATATAAAATGGATACTCTTTTTTTTTTTTTTTTTTTTTTTTTTGCTAATTACAACTGGTTTTTATTTCCCTGACTACCACTGTGCATTTAAACTGCACTGATTAAATTAAATTTGACAGCACTGCATATAAAATTCTGAGTATGATTATGATCTAAATTAAGTAATGACATTATGCTTTTATACCCATTTGTTGAAAAGTTTCATTCTCAATTAAGCATAATGAAACAAAATGGCCAAAATTCATAACTAATTTATTTCATGTTTTTCAGCTCCTTTGATATTCTGAAAACATCTCTATAAATATATCATCTTTTCCAACCAGTAAGACATGCCCTTTCACCTCAGAATCAAAGCAATTTTAATTTGCAAAAACAAACAAATTAATTTAACTTATTCCTCAGGCACTATTAGAATCACTGTTGAAACTTTCTAAGTCTCCCCTTTCATCAATTTAAAGGAAAGCTGTGTCACTTTTTGAATGGATGGAAGACCAAGATGCCCTGCTGAGTGCACTATTATCACAGTCTTACAAATTACGAGGGGTGTTCAATAAGTATCAAAATTTTTATTCCTATCAATTACAGGAGAGAAATAAAAAATACAGGATGCTAAAATATGATACTCACATATGTAATACAGTGGTACGAACAGTCAAAGTCACTTTTCCATGTATTTTTCATTCAGAACAATGCATTTCCTCCACTGATCAACAAGTTGATTAATTTTGGCAGCGAAGAAGTCAGCAGGAGTGTTGTAAATCCATTGACGGACAGCCACTTGCAGATCGTCCATGCTCTGTAAGCAGAGTTAGGAAAAACGGTCCACCTGTGTTTTGCGATTTCTGCTTGCACTGGTTTAGCAATATGTAGGCGAGCATTATCATGCTGAAGCAACACTTGATTGTTCTTCAATGATGGCCATTTGGTCCGGATATACTTCACAAGTTTTCTCAGTGTCTTCACATAGGCCTTTGCATTTATTGTCTCATTTTTTGCCAAGTACTCAACCAGAAGGATACTGTGTTTGTCCCAGAAGATAGCAGAAATGATCTTGGATGCAGACAAACCAACTTTGAACTTCTTTGATGGGGATGTATTTAGATGATGCCATTGCATACTTAGCTGTTTTGTCTCCAGATCGAACTGATGAATCACGTTTCATCACCTGTGATTATGCATCCCAGGAATGTGCCACCCTCCTCATCATGGCACTGTACCAGTTCACTACAAATGTCTAGCCTTTGGCATTTATGCACCACTGTAAGCATTCGGGGTACCCATCTGGCACAGATCTTCCTATAGTTGAGATGTTCATGAATAATTCGTCCAACAGAATCTTTACGGATATCGAATTCTATGGCAATATCCTGAACACAAATGTGTCTGTCACCTTTAATCAAGTCATCAACTCAATTAACTGTTTCATCAGTCACCGCCATGTTAGGCCTCTACCTGACCATGCCTCATCTTCAAGGTCCTCGTGGCCAGCTTTGAATTTCATAACCCATTCGTAAATACTGGAATGAGACATAGCCGCATCACCATACACCATCTGAAGTCTTCTCGTAATGTCCATGGCCTTTACGCCTTCTTTCATTAAAAATTTCACTACTGCTCGCTGCTCGAACTGAACACTTAATGTAGCCACCATTGTTTTTTGATTGACAGCACCACCTAACATTAGTATCCGGCCACTCTGCTTTTACGGCACTTCACTGAAAGTAGTCGTAATAGTTTCACGCATACATATGATCATACACACAGTTCTGTATCAATAGGAATAAAAATCCAGATATTTATCACACCCCCTTGTACAACTTGAAGTAAGTCACACCTTTCAGCTCATGGAATGCAGGATATAAACTACATTTGCTTCTCCCTTATACTGATTGGAAGAACAATTAAAGCACTTAAGTTGAACATCACTTCTCAAATGAGGAGAAAGCTGACTGGTCTGTACAGACTGTATCTGTACTCACACAGGTAGAAACATCTAGGGTCAACAAAGTACTGAAAATAAGAATAAAAAACTGACACATTCTATTCTTTAATGACAACAAGTAATGTCACTGTCAACTACATTTGAATTTGGAAGTATTCTGACAATTTCAGACTTCACTGCATATGTGCTCAAAGCTTTTTATGCGTATTTTGATGGTAAAAGAATTTTTTTATATACCATAAGGTATAGTATATCAGAGAGTTTAACTATATTGAGTTAGCTGGATATGTTCACCTGTCTTCCCCCTACAACATGACACAATTAAATCATGAAATCATTTTTTTATAAATATTTCAGTCTCCTTCCATCATCTACATTTATAATGAACCAATTTGCCCTTTCTTGATCCAAAACACTGAACTTAAGTTTAGATGTGTGATCATTTCAAAACTGGATTTAATTTAAAAAAAACTTAAAATTGGAATTAAAAAGGACTACTTATAGTTATGTTCTTTTAGTTTTGATAATGTTTTGCTAGATAAGAGATGTCATCAAATGGAGTGGCAGAGAAGTTTTCGATTAGTAATTGAACATGAGAGACATTTTGTATATCTTATCCGGTTCATTAAAGGGTATTTTTACTTCCTGTCTTCAATGCTGCACAATACTTTTGTGCACATGATGTTTACTGGAAACAAGGAACACAACCTGTGAAAGGAAGAAAATACATGTAACAACAAAATATGCAAATAAGTTGCCATTCAAAGGTAAAAGTGAGTTGCTCAGAAGTCAGTTACAAAGTATGATATAAAATATTAGTACCTGCAAAAAGCTAATGAAGTTGTTTTAACAGGAGAACAAAAGAATTCTCAATGAAATACAGTTGGAAATCATATGAAGAAAAATGTAAATATGTGAGATTTTTGTAGCGTTAGACATTCCCAAGTTCATTGCTGGGATTGTGCTGATAAAATGAGTGTTTTTAGTAAACTGGTTCCTTCCAATTTGTTTTTGTCACATAAAAAGTGAGTCTCAAAATAATTCTTAGAGCCTGTTGAACAAATATTACTATCCAAAGCACTTCTGACTTGCTTCAATTGCTTCAAATAACTCATGAACCTAAACTTAATTGCTCTGTAATCTACATTCAAAAGTCATTACCATTCAAGTGCTTAAAATCAGCTCTTAGTTCTCATTGAAAATATTTTCTAATGCATTTGTGACTTACATCCAGTGTGTATTAACCGCAATCTACAGTTCGAGGTCACCGCATACTTAGTGACATTGACAGCCACCTATATAATCCTTTTTTTGACTTTAGTCACCAATCTGCCCTCAACAAGACTTACCAAACATCTTTCTTAAAAAAGCATTTCTCCCGTAAAAAAACAAGGTAAACTTTGAACTTGACACATCAGATATATAAAGGGGGGGGGGCACTTTTAGAAGCCATTTGTTTCAGCCTACCATATGCAACCATTATGTTATAATACACTTTCTGATCAAAAGTATCAGGACACTTGTCTACCCACAGAATCCCTATAATGAGAAAGAAATTATTATCAAGCTGATCCACCCTTTGCTGCTATTACAGTCCTTTCACTGGACTTTAGTATGTTGCTTGCAGGAATTGCCTTCCATTCTACTAAGAACATTAGTCAGGTCAGTCACTAATATACGGCAGGCAGTTCAGTCCGGCTTCCAGTTGGCATTCCAATTCATCTCGAAGGTGTTCCATGGGGCTGAGATTAAGGCTCTGGGTATATCAGTCAAGTTATTCTACACCCATCTCATCAAACTATTCCAGCATGGACCTCGGTTTGTGGATGGGGGCATGGTCCTCTTGGAAAAGGTGTTCACTGAACTATTGCCACAATGTTGGAGCACAGATATGTTGAGAATATCATTATAATCTACAGCATTAAGATTCCCTGGTACTGGAACTAGGGGCCTAGCCCAAACAATGAAAACAGCCCTAGGGCATGATGCCTCCTCTGCCAAACTTCACAGTTGGCACAACACAGTCCGGTAGCTGGTGTTTACCTGGCATCCTCCACACCCAGACTCATCTGTCGAACTGCCAGATGGTGAAGCATGATTCATCACTCCAGAGAATGCTTTCTACTGCTCCAGAGTCCATTGTCACTGAACTTTACAACACTCCAACTGATGCTTGATGTCAATCTTGCTAATGTCAAGCTTGTATGAGGCTTCTTGGCCATGGAAATCCATTTTCTTCAGCTCTCAACAAACAATTATGGTGCTAGCATTGCTTCCAGGGGCACTTTGGAACTTGGTGGCGAGTGCTGCAACTGAGGACAAACGATTTTGTCACACCCCCACTTCAGCACTCAACGATCCTGCTCAGTAATTTCATATGCTCCATTGTATGGGTCATGGCTGTGATGTACATGGGCACATCTAGTACACAAAAGGAGTGTCTGAATACTTTTGATTGTACTTTTGATTTGGTTGTTCAATAGATTGCCAGGGTATCATTTTTCAGGAATGCTCATCCTATTGCCCTTTTTTTCAAACTCAGCCAATTATTCCCACAGTGTTTTATTGAACGTTGTTTCATAAACTATAAATAACATTCAATGTTTTGAAGTTCAAGACATTATCTGCCAAACTGTTGAATAAAAATAGAATCTGGTCTATTAGTTTTCCATTGTAACCACAAATAAGTATGAATCTGCTAGTTTGAGAGTGGCAGTCAGCCTTTTCATTTTTGATAAGCATTCAGTCAGTTGGCATTCAATATACAATAACTTTACTAGTTTTCAATAAGCAGTTAGCCTAACAGCTCAGAATGGGTATTGCACTGGTTAATAGGTAGTCTACTAGTTCTAACAACTAGTCAATCTACTGGCTTTCAATACTAATCTGTATGATAGTTTCTAATTGGTAGTTGATCCAATGTTTTCCATAGATAACTAGTAAACTAATTTTTGTTAGGCAGTGGTTAACTTGCTTTCAATAGGCTATTGATTTTCTATTTTTTGCTAAATAGTCAATCTACTAATTCAGATGGATTGTTCTTTCACTGTAGAATTTTTTTTTTTTTCATTTCTTAATTTCCAAGGATGAATGGTCTTCATCATCAGGTTTTCATCAATTACTACCACATAAACTGTGGGCAACTACTTATGAAGTATTAGGTATGAACAGCTGTACGTTTTATTACCATATTACTAGAGTTGTTTCTTTTTGTTTCTGATAGATTGACACAATTTATTACTTTCAACAGGTAGTCAGTCCACTAGCTTTCACACATTAATGAGTTAACTGGTTTTTTCAACAGCCTGTTGAACTACTACTTTTTAATAGGTAGTAAATCCATTAATGACAGGCAGACAGTCTAGTAGTGTTTACAGCATACCCAGTCAACTTGCCTTTGACTTGTCAGTCTGCTGCAAAAAAAAAAAAAAAAAATTGTCTACTACAATCACACACTCTACTGCTAGCACAGAGGCAATTAAATCACAGTGTAACATCATGGTTTCAGATTTCCTACCAATCATATTACAAAACCCATAGATATTAATACTACCAAAAACATTTATTGCATAGGTATCAAATATTACTAATTATATTAACACAAAGTTAATGGTGCAATGAACATGACAGTATATGGTGGAATTTATGCAGTAAATTAGATTAAGAGCAATAAGATTAATCCAAACAAAACCCGTGCTTTAAAAAACGAAATCACATAATCTTACCTCTAAATTTTGAATAGTTTCCAACGCTTTCTGCTTTTCTGCTTTGTTGGTATAGTGAAGGTGCCGCACTTCCTCTTGTTTCTTTTGTAACTCAGCAACAGTGTCAGCATGTTGTTTCTCTAACTCCTTCCGCTTATCAGCGGTGTCTTTCATATGCTACAATGAAATAACATATTTCAAAAATCTTTTGCTGATTCAAAAAATAAGGACAAAAGAGAGCACTCACAATAATTGTTCAGTTCTACTACAACTTCAAGAGGTGTGAGGAAACACTAATAGCACAAAATCAGTTCTACTTTTCTTATTTCTAGCCTATCCCCAACAAGTAAAGTGGTGGAACTCTTTGCATCTGAAGACAATAATTACGAGTTCACTGACTAAATATTAATCAGTGAATCTCTTCTTGTTTGCAAAAGAATAATAGAACATAAATCCATACTTCACACAAAATCCAAGGACAATATTACCACTATATAGGCACATTACTTCCATCAATCAACTGAAGAAAATAATATAAATTCCTGCAAGTTAATTTTGATTGGTAACAGGGCCGCGGGTGGCCTAGTGGGCAACATTTGTGACTGCCATGGAAAGGACCTCAGATTCGATCCCAGGCAGTACGAACGCTCGATCCACTAAATATCCACCGGGCATCGGATGGGCACATTAAGCCGTCAGACCCCGGATACTGGCCCCCGGTAATAAATAAGGGCGTCTTCCTCCCCCTTTCTACTTCGTTTCCGTGTCACTTTCCTATCAGGCACTTTAGCCCAAATCTCTTAGCTTCCTATTTCTAAGGGTTGTTTAAGACCTGGGGTCAGACACTCCCTTGCTAAAATCCTCTACATATGATCATTTGATTGGTAACCATGTAATACAAGCACAACAGCACTGCAAATATTCGTCAAATTAGCATGATTAGAAATCATGTACGATTTTCAGGAAATGCTGTACATATAAAATCAGTATGTGATAGGTCCTGGAGCAGTGCTTCCCACATAATTTTTTTTTTTTTTTTTTTTGTCATGGAGCACAATACAAATGATGATATGACATGAGATCTGCTTTTTTAAAATCTTGTTGCATGCGATAAACATTTTCCTCAAATATTTATTTTCTTTCTCACTGTTTTCCCAGCAGTTACCTTTTTCTTGCAAGCTCGTTTTAAAGACAATTACTTCCCTTATTCAAAATCTTATATTACACCAGCACCCAAAGATATCAGTCACAAAGAGAAGTAACAATTGTGACTGCCATAGACAGTTAAACAACCATCGAAGAGCCTTCTGTTTAATATTTAGTTAATATCCAGTTAAAACATGAAAGAACAAACTATCCAAAAAAATTTCTATACTACCACTCGAGGACTATGTAGTTAAGAGCATTTACATTTGTAATGAAAAGACTGCAAATTACTTTGAGAAAGTTCTGAAATATTTTGTTTGATATTACACCTAAAAATGCAACATAAGGATTAAATTTATTTGTCAGTTTTACATTACGTTCTGCTTTTTTCTCTCCTTTGTTTTGAAATGTCTTGTCTCCAACTTCAAAGTAAGAACAGTTCCACTTTTAATTAATTCAAAAATAAGAAAAACTGCACTAATAAGAACAAAATCATATCACAGTGAAAATTTTGTTAATTATGGTTTTTTAGAGGTAAATTTTAATACATTTGATGGTCAAATTTTTGAACTAGAACCTAGTTCATCATCAGGACCATCACTGGCATAGTTGCTAATCAATCGCGAGTGCCCGACCACAATTATTGTTTAGTGTGGCATCCCTTCTTTGTGCTATTTCCATCACTTCTTCAAGTTGCCTCTTTATGACATGTGATTGGTGGGTGATTATTTTTACTGAGTCCCATTTTATGGAGTGTCCACTTTCTTATGCATGTCTATCTAATCCTGTCTTGTTTGCAATGTTTCTAATAGCTGCTTTATGTTCCCCCATACAGACTTTTATACTTCTTTTCGTTTCATCTATATACACTCACGAACAATGAAATTTGCACACCAAAAAAAAAAAAAAAAAAAAGCATCAGATTTAACTGAAATTTTATGGATGTAATGATACAGATGAATGATACCCATGATGGTAAAAACAGAGCTGCAGAACAATTACAGAGAGATCTGTGGCATGCAATCTGATCATCTTCAATAGCACATCGCACCGCCTCGTGCGGTGATACATGCTGCAATATGGTCCAGCATGGAGGCAAACAGATGTCTGATGTTGTCCTGCGGCAGACTGGCCCACACGTGTTGGATGGTGTGCTCCAAATCCAGGATAGTGCAGCACGGCGGCAGCAGCTGTTTCAACTGGTCTCACACATGCTCAATAGAGGACATGTCCGGGGAGCGGGCAGGCCATGGAAGTGTCTGGACATGACGTAGGCAGTCCTGGGCAACCTGAGCTGTGTACGGGCGGGCATTATCCTGTTGGTATAGCGCACCTGGAATCCCAGCCAGGAATGGGAGCACATGGGGCCATAGGATCTCATCCACATACCGCTGGCCCGTCAATGATCCACGTACCACTACTAGAGCTGATCGACTATCGTAGGCAATGGCTCCCCAGACCATAATGCCTGCAGTGGGGGAGGTGTGGTGCTCGATAGCGAGATTGGGATTGTGCCATTGATCCGGAGACCACACCCGGACATGATGACCATCTGTCCCCAAAACGAAGTGGCAATCATCGTTAAACACCACACGTCGCCAGTCTGTGACGTCCCACGTTGCTCTGTCCTGGCACCACTGCACACGGAGCAGGCAATGTTCCAGTGTTAATGGCAGCACATGTAAGGGGCACTGGGATCATAGATTCGCTTCTGCAAGGCATCTGGAATTGGTTCATGGGCACACACGAGCAGTTTCATCTGACTGTATAATGAACCAGGTCCCCGTGGGATCCATTCGTGCCTGGCACATGATCCGTCGATCCTCTCTACCGGTGGCCCTCCTGGTCCATCAGGAGCCACTCCACCATGTGGCAGTGCCGTCATGTGTGGCCACTGCTCCCAACACAGTTGGATGATATGATCAGAATAATCCACATGGTGGGCTATATGGCACGCCGACCACTCTGCAGTTTTCAGCCCAATGATCAGGCCTCTCTCAAAGTCCATAAGTAGCACAAATCAATGTCTCTGGTGTCTACCCGACATTCTTTTCACTCTGTACTCTTGCTTGCGTCAGACGGTGCTTTTCGCTTTCATGGGGCATCGACTACATGCCGGTTTATAAGGCTGCTGGTTCATGCTTGCAGCGCTGCCACAGGGTGTGCGGCCATGCGCAATTGCACCAAACGTGGATCATTTGCATACCAGCACGTACTCTAGCTATTTGCAAAGTTCTGCGGTTGTAGCATGTTTTCTTCTAGGTGCGCAAATTTCATTGTCTGTGAGTGCAGCTTAGTCCACAGGTACAGTCTATGCTGTAAACTACCCCTACTTGTAATTGGACGTCTTTTTCTTGTTGTTTTAGAGATGGAAGGGATTTTTAACTTGTTATTTAGATCTGGGGCAAGCCTGATTTCATATTTTTCACTGATCTTTTCTAGTTTTTGAAGAGACCTCTGTAGTAAGTAATTTTGCTAGTGAACTTGACCTGATTTTCCTGCTTCTACTTATCTGTTTTATTCTTAAAGATATTCTTCATGAATGGGGAGGGAAAATTATTTTTCTTATAAAGTTATTTCCAGTTCTTCTCTGTGGATGTCTTTTTAGGCTACTGTAGAGGCTAGGAAGTTGATTTTCCCCAAAAATTGCCCCACAGTATCAGACTTTATGTAGTCCGGGTGGTATGAGCACAGATGAGATATTACTCACACAACCCTAACTACATAGAGTCTAATACTGCAAGACAATGTTTGGAGAAAATCAACTTCCTAGTTTCTACAGTAGCCTAAAAAGACATCCACAAAGAAGAACTGGAAATAATTTTATAAGAAAAATAATTTTCCTCCCCATTCATGAAGAATATCTTTGGGAATAAAACAAATAAGTAGAAGCAGGAAAATCACATCAAGTTCACTAGCAAAACTACTTACCATAAAGGTATCTTAAAAAAACTAGAAAAGATCAGTGAAAAATATATAATCAGGCTTGCCTCAGATCTAAATAACAAGTTAAAAAAATCCTTCCATCTCTAAAAGAACAAGAAAAAGATATCCAATTACAAGAAGAGGTAGTTTACAGCATAGACTGTACCTGCGGACTAAGCTATATAAATGAAACATGAAGAAGTATAAAAGTCCACAAGTAGGAACATAAAGCAGTTATTAGAAACATTGGGAGTAAAACAGGATTAGACAGACATGCATAAGAAAGTGGACACTCCATAAAATGGGACTCAATAAAAATAATCACCCACCAATGGTCAAGAGGAAACACGTGGTCAAGAGGAAACTTGAAAAAGGGATGGAAATAGCAAGAAGAGATGCCACACTAAACGATAATTGCAGTTGGGCACTCCTGACTGACTGACAACAACTACTCCAGTGACTGTCCTGATGATGACCTAGGTTCTAGTTCAAAAATTTGACCATCAAATATATTAAAATTCACCTCTAAAAACCCATAATTAATTTTTTTTTCACTGTGATGAATAATTGGAGGTGCTATGATGTCATTAATTACTGAAATTATATCATTAGCATATCAGCATGTAAAAACCATTAAAATTATTTTTACAACCGCACAACAGTTTGTGAATATCAGCACTTTTATAAGAATTATTTAGCAATGATATCACTATTCAGAAAAATGTGTGGAGAATGTCCTCACACTTACATGCGAGTTGATACACAACTGCTCTGGCAGTGATAAAGGTGATAAAAGAAAAAGGTTTGGAAGCAAAATGAAAAATTACTATTTTTATTTTTATTGCAGTGTAAATCATGAAAGTGATAATGTTGCCATAGAACCTGATCTAGGCCTATTCCATTTGATGATTTCTCTCATTTTGAAAGCCAAGAAAAAGAAAAAGATTCACGAGGCAGAACGGAACTTACAATAACAACAAAGCAAAGCAGAGGTCTCATCAGTGAAAAGAAAAACTTGCAGAAAAACATCATTAATTAACACAGCAATCGGACATCACCAAACTGACTGTAATTACTGTTTCACATGTGAATTAAACAATATCAGAAAACTTGAAAATTTCATCGCCGTGGAGTGGGAATGATGTATTTACCACGTATTATGCGAAGAATATTTCTTCAACTCTGAATTGCAGAAAAACTTCTAAGTGATTTGGATAACAGACCAAATTCAAAAACAAATTTCATGAGGCCTCATTACTAACCAAACAAAAAACCAAATCACTTTTACTTTAAAAACCTGACAAAAAATATGAAGTTTGGTGTAATTTAAAAACCCATCAAACTTCAGTGCAAGCTATTGCTGCTTCATAAGATCCAAAAACCACGCATACTTTTATTATGTGGAAGTAAGTGGGGTGACCGCAAGTGCTAACTGGAAAGCTGACTATTGCCATAGATGATTTGGATCTGTTGACTGGAGAAGAAAATTATCCGGAGGGGAACATCTCTTTCAATAAACAAGAACCCATGAAAAACACTGTGCTGAAAGAAATGGTGATAGCCTTCAGCTACATAAATGATTCAATCAGTTTCAGCAAAAAAGGAAAAAAGAAAAATGACACTAAATACACTGTTGTAATGAACAAATCAAACCTTTTGAATCCTTTCAGACACGAAACAAATATTCAAGGCAGATTTTCATAAAACCTAAAAATTCAGTAATAAAAAGGATATGCTTACACCACCTAGGGAACAACTAGCATAATTTAAAACATGCAGCATATGTGAGTTAATTTATATTGTGAATGGAACCATTTACAAAAAAGAAAGGAAATTGAAAGCATTTCTACAATCAATAAAGCATCCACAAATAGAAATAGCTCCTTATTTCTACTGGCAGCTGAAAATTGTATGAAAAAATTAACAAATTGTACACAAAAAGTTTCTCATAGCAAAAGATATCAAAGGCAAAAAAAAAAAAAAAAAAAAAAAAGGGTGGATTTTAAAATTGAACTATTAAAAGGGGAGATATCGAGTATAACATGAGATAACTTTATGTACCCTAGCAGAAAAGCTATGGAGTGCTTAAAGAAGAAAATGGGTGAAAAATTAGTTAGTAATAATGTTGATTGCTTATGAAGAAACAGTGCAAAATTGGTTAGTGATAATGAAGAGTATCCTACAAAAAAAGAAAAAAAAAAAAAAGAAAAAGACGATTTTTAGAATCAAATCATCTTTCACATAGAAACATACACTGTTATTCCACAATGGCAGAATTTTGAATAATAGAAAGGTAGAAAATATGCAAAAATTATTCTTCAAAGAAAATGCTTAGCTAAGGAAAAAGATTTTTTCAAATGTCTTCTCAGAGCAAACATAGTAAGAAAACTGTTTTGACATTTATGCACCTAGTGGGGAAAGCTGTGCATTATTTATTGTCATTCACTGTAGTGAATGGTATACTCATTCATATATTCTCATTCACTGCTGTAGTGAATGGTATACATTATAAAAAGAAATTCTTCAACAGAATTCTTAGAAGCAGAGATAAGAGTTGCAAACAGAAGTACACACTAACACCACCTACTGCCATAACTGTGAATTAAAAACTTATGAGTACACACAAATTATTCTACAAGGTGAATCGTATCTGGTGTTGAAATAATTTTTTAAATCAGACTTTCAGAAGCAAAGACATTAAGAAAACTAAATTAAACACCTGTGCCTCCCTAACAGAAAAATTGTTTATTTTGGGGGGCAGAAAATACTCATAAAATGTTTTCATATTTAATGGCATCTAACTGAATATGGATTTCTTCAATCGGGTTTTTAGGTGCAAAGATATTGCTGTAAACATAGCGTAAACAAAAAAGTGACTTGTGCCCTTTAATAACAAATTTGTGTGTTAAGCAGAATTTTTAATTTTATGCAAAACATTCTGCATGAGACATGTTGTTTAACAAAGAACAAAATTTTTAAATTGAACTGTTAGAAGCAGACATACTGAGAAAAAATAAGATATCTGAGACAAGTCAACACAGACTGAGAATGAGTTTATGATTCAACGTCCAGAGACGGACAGGCAGGGAAACGATGCTTTCATGAAAGCAAAGGGTGCAATGACCTTAGTAATGCAATGGCAAGCACATGACTGCCACTTCCTGTAAACATCGGAGGGAGAAAGACAGAGTAAGTAGTAGCTGCTCGCCTATGTGAAATGTCATCTATTCAGGGGGAGTAATTTGTTGCTTTAAAATTTTGTTTTCATTTACACAAAACGGCCACAGAGGCCTATGACATGTTGAAGGAGGCCTAATGTGAAGTTCTTTCTACAACATTCCGATGGTTCAAGGAGTACAAGGAAGGCTGAGTTTCCACCACAAAGTACAGTGGTCCAGGGGCACTTTCGACTGCCATTAACGAAACATCGGTCAACACAGCTGCTGATTGGGAAGATCGCCAAATAACTTTGGATAACCTCGCAGCTGTGCTACACATATCACATGGTAGTGCATGGACTATTTTACATGAACATTTGCATATGAGGTGTGTCTGTGCATGTTGGGTTCTGGGTTTATTGACACCTGAGGAGAAACAGGTGCATGTGGATGTCTGTAGAGAGCTTCAGGGTATGCTTGCTGAGCATGGTGAAGCGTACCTGAATTCCATTGTCACAGCTGATCAAACCTGGCTTCATCATTACAATCCCAAAAGAAAATAGGCAAGCAGCGTATGGAAATCACCATCTTCTCCAACACCAAAGAAGGTCAATTTTGTTCCTTCTGCAGGGAAGGTCATGGCGATTTGTTTCTTTGATAACCGTGGAATGATTTACCAGCATGAAGTTCTTGTGCATACCACTGTTACGGAACAGTATTACGTGGAAGTTTTGAAGATCCTGGCCAAACACATCCAATGAAGATGCCCCACTTTTCATCTGTGTGCTTGGTGCCTACATCATGATAATGCAAGACCACGTGTTTCTAACGTGGTTTCACAATATTTGGCCAAGAAAAATGTTTAACATGTGTCACATTCACCTTATAGTCCAGACTTAGAACCATGTGATTTTTTCCTCTTCCCGAGTTTGAAAGTGGAATTACGGGGGAAGCATTTTGCGTCATCCACAGCAGTCATAAAGAAGTTGGAGGCAATTCTAAAGAGGCTATTGGCAGATGGGTTCCAACACGTGTTCCTGGACTGGCAACAGTGGTGGACGAAATGTATGGCAATGGATGGTGATAATACTTTGAGAAAGACCATACCCCAAAGGATCCTGCATAACATGCCTGGTGAATAATACTCCCATTCTCATTCTTTATGGACTAGCCCTCGTACATTTTGTACTAAGTGATCTTGATGCTTATATTTCCATTTTATTCTGTCTAAAATTTTTACTAACAGGCAAAAATTGTCTTCCTTAATACTCATAGAGATGCAAAATGTATAAAACACATAAAAAATCCTCTGCACATTTACAAAAGAATAGAAATTAAACATTCTATTCCCTTCACATTTCTGCAAATACTGCAGAAAAACAAAGCACAACATTTTTAAAATGCTTTTAGTGAATTGGAAAATTTTACTGAGAAGTTTCTTACTTTCACAAGTGCCTCCAGGTTGTTTACTTTGCTCTGAAGGTTATTAACCTCAGATTTTGCTAACTTGTACCTGCTTTCAACAGCTGTAAGAGAATCCCGTAGCTCCTTGCATTCTTCATCAACCTATATTTTGTTAAAACAAAAAGGTGGTTAAGTTATGATATCCAAATTAAACATCAGACACCTTTAAAAAATCATCCAAATGGCAAACAGATCAAAGTAACTAATGGTAGAATCCTAGTTCAGTATATTTAGATTGATCAAAAATCATTATTGGGATTGTAGTAGGTCTTCAGAAAATAACACTGTGTTTCAACAATGTGCCATCACATATTCTTGCATGTTTAAGAACCTTCACAGTTCATTTCACATTGCATTTACCATCATGATTTGAGTATCATATTCAGAAAACCTTCATTTATTTATGGGTGACCACATGGAGATCACTTCAGGGGCATACTGATAGCCCCTAACACCCCTGCATTGTGTGTGTGTGAAGGGGGGAGAGGCTCATAGTTAAAAGGCCTCTAGCCTAAGGAAAAATATTTTACAAATTTTTTTGCTGAAACTGTGTATGAAACTGAAAGAAATAGCCAAGAATTAAGGCAGCTTTGAATGAAGTATTAAGAAGAAAAGCAAATTTTTTTTTTCAGTAAATCATAAAATTTTCAGAAATCATTGTTTCTCTAGTTCATAAAAATTGTATGATGGGAAAGTAGCTATTCAAAAGAACTTGAGGCTCCTTGTAATAGATAGCCCTTGCTGTCACAGAGGCCTCAAATTCACAGCCCTTACAATAATTTCTATGTTGGTATGTTAACAAGAGAATGTGAAAAAAATATCAGTTCTTTTTTTTTTTTTGATTGGTGTTTTAACGACCACCGTGAGCAACTTAATGGGCTATAAGCAGTCGCCCATCCCTAATTTAGGGTCACTGGTTCCAGGGAAGGGAGAGAGCCAGTGCCGTAAGACAAACACAACATCCATGCCTGACCGGGATTCGAACCCGGACCCCTTATGGACGAATGATCAGAGGCCAGCGCCATAGACCACTGCGCCACCGGGGCAGCAAAATATCAGTTCAGTGATTGGAATTTTTATACCAATGAGGATAAGGTGTTATGCATTACAATTGCTTGCACATAACTATGCATCCATCAGAATATAATGAATTAAAAGGTATTTTTTGTGGGATCAAAAAATCAGACCTGTGTTGTTTTTTTATAAGAGAGTCAAAAGATTTTTTTACTATGTGCAAAACATTGTGGCATTATATTGTGTGTTTTTTATATTGCAGAGGACACCCTGGTGGCACAGTTGTCTAAGCGATAGCTTCTGATCATTCGTCCAGAAGGGTCTGGGTTCGAATTGCTTCCAATAAATTTCTTTTTATACTGGGAATTCCTAATTTTTTCCTATATTTACGCAAACACACACATCCAGAATTTCTAAAGAAAAATCAGAAATCAAAATTAGTGTTTTTATGAAAATCTCTGTAGTGCCTTGCAGGGGCGGCGACTTTAGTTTTTACGGAGTGGTGCACATTCTTTCATAGAATAATTATTATCGATTATGTAAAATATGATATATCATCATCAACCATTATCAATCCACTGCTAAACGAAGGACTCCCTAAGTCTCTTCCACAGCTCTCTGTCCTGAGCCACTCTTCAATGTCACTCCTACATCATACCTTCGAATTTCATCCACCCATCTCTTTCGTGGCTTTCTGGGTCTTTTCCTGTATATTGCGTGCCCATTTAGGCTGGGTGTGCGCTCTTATGGAAAAAAACACGTAAAAATTTGATTATGTATCCCGAGCTGCGAAATACGCGCATTGATTTTGAACATATGAAAGTATTTCTTTTATTTACGTATGGTGTCGTCTAATAACTTACGGTAAGAGAAAATCTGAATTTCCTGTGCAAATACTAGAGTGATGAACGAATTTTCGGTATCTTTTTTTTTTAATATATATATATATGTTTTAAAGACAGCATGAGGCTTACTTTTTTTAACCCGCTTTACACGATCTGCAAAGTCTCTGGCAGAAAATGGGACACTTAGTACATCCTCAACCTAAATGGATGTCATAACTCAAATTGTATATTTAAATCTGTGCTCATTACCATACAGTGATGAAAAGACAGAAAAACATTAATTCATAGCAAAACGTTGAAGTGTGTTTATAACTCCAGGCTATTCCAAACGCAAACAAGTATGCAAACAGTAGTAACGCAAACAGTGGTGCTTTTTTAAGTACGCACAGCCGCATACCCTAGGAATTTAAACCTCTGCGTTGGATCTACAAGGAAATAAAAACATTACCTGTAGCGCCATCTGGAGAACTTTGAATTACAGCTGCTTTGAGGAATTAGGGTGTCCGCTGGTAAAATACCACTCCTGCAGCTGCAAATATTATTTACTACGTTTTGTTTACTGCAAGAAGCAACGAACCTTTTCCTCTTCACGAAAAAATTGCACAAGGGAATTGAGTTTAGCAGACAAACTTTAGCGAGTCTTATTGGAAATACATAATAAGAAAACAACAATATAACAGCAAATGGTTCTATTGCTCCGTGGGACTTTTTTTCTTTTTTTTTTGATTGGAGGTTTAACGACCACTGTGAGTAACTCAATGGGCTATAAGCAGTCGCCCGTCCCTAATTTAAGGTCACTGGTTCCAGGGAAGGGAGAGAACCAGTGCCGTAAGACAAACACAACGTCCATGCCTGACCGGGATTCGAACTCGGACCCCTTATGGACGAATGCTCAGAGGCCAGCGCCTTAGACCACTGCGCCACCGGGGCGGCCCGTGGGACTCAAACGATGCTCATTTTGGGTAGCACACCATGAAAGTTCCGCAGTTAATGTTTGAAACCACGGGGAAATTAGAACGTGACCTGCAACGCCGTCAGGGAACTGCTGGTACCACAGCTGCTTTAAGGTCATCAAATGTGCGCACCCGAGGATTCTAGTGCGAATGCGATATGCTTACTGAACGAACCTTCTCTTATTAATGAAAACATTATGTGGGGGAAATTAATTTTAACCACCACTCGAAACCTTAGGACGAACTCTGTCGAGTTTTATTAGAAATAAATCCGTAATTGCAACTGGGGAGCGCTTGTATCATAGCTCCTTTAAGGTCGTCGGATGTGCGCACGTGAAACAGCACACCAGAGGATTCTAGCGTGAATGCGATATACTTACTCAACGAACCTTCTTTTCTTAATGGAAACATTATGTGGGGAAATTAATTTTAACCACCACTCGAAGCCTTAGGAAGAACTCTGGCGAGTTTTATCAGAAATAAAGGCGGAATTGCCACTCTGTGTGGGCAGTGGCGCCCATGTGAGTGCTGGGGGGGGGGGGGGGGCTAAGAAAAATCCTGACCTCCTTCAAGGCTGTCAAACATTTTAGTAAATGTACAAAATACTAAAATACAACAAAATTAATTGATACAATCAATCATTAATATCTTATTATTTTTAAAAATGGTTTAAAAAAAGGTTTCGTCTATTTTAGTGTTTTAAATTTTTCAAAAATGTGGCAATACTAACGGCAAGGGGCTGAAGCCTCCTGCCCCCCAAATGGGCGCCCTTGTGTGTGAGTTTGCGCCGCATACCTAGTACACCCAAAATATTCGCCCCTGATATATACACAGTCGAGTCACATTATTGACCACCTCCTACTTTTGACGTCAACAGTGCATAGCTAATGTAAGGAGGCACGTGCCGTAAGCTGGCTTGGAGGGTATATAAGGTGTGCTGTAGACAATCTGAAAACATATCACTCGTTGCTCTCGTGGATAGAAGGAGTGTCTTATCAGATCTGCAAAAAAGGGATGATTATCGGCTATCAGGCCAAAGGTGGCAGTAGTTCTGAAACAGCGCAGTTTGTAAACTGTTCGCGTGCTGCTGTGGTTAAAGTGTATCGTGATTGGAGAAATAGCACCATTGCGAATAAGCGGCATGGAAACGGTGGTGCACCACGTGCCATTGATGTGAGAGGTGAACGTCGGCTTCGAAGGTGCGTGACAGCTGATCGACACGCTACAGTGGAGCAACTCACTGGCCGAATAAACCAGGTGGCTACTGGAAGTGCGTCTGCTGCCCAGGTGGCTCAGTGGTCTAAGCGCTGGCTTATGATCATTCGTCCGTGAAGGGACCGGGTTCGAATCCCGGTGAGGCATGGATGTTGTGTTTGTTTTACGGCACTGGCTCTCTCCCTTCCTTGGAACCAGTGGACCTAAATTAGAGACAGGCGACTGCTTATAGCCCACTGAGTTGCTCACGGTGGTCGTTAAATCTTCAATAAAAAAAAGTGCCTAAAATGACAGTTCAGCGAACACTGCTGCGTATGAGGCTCCTATGCAGATAGATGGTCATTGCACCTATGCTAACGAAGGTGCATCGGCAGAAAAGGCTTACATTTGCACGGCAGTATCGGAATTGGACCTCCGCTGATTGGCAAAGGATTGCATTCTCCGATGAGTCACGTTTTCTGCTTCATCGAACGGTTGGACGTTGGCGTAAAAGGCCAGAAACATCCGAGAACAAACACTCTTCAACAATTGCTGACAGAACACAAGCTGGTGGAAGCAGCGTTATGGTCTGGGGAATGTTTTCTTGGCATTCTCTGGGTCCACTCATACATACCTGTGGAAGGCATTATAGACCGAATTCGTTATGAATCCATCCTTGCAGACCACGTACACCCATACATACTGTTGTCTTCCCTGGGGTGGATGGGATCTTCCAGCACCAGAATGTAACAATGTAACGTGTCACACAGCTAGAAATGTTCGAGAGTGGTTGGAAGAGCGTGATGAAAACTTCAAAGTACTTCCCTGGCCCCCTAATTCCCCAGACTTAAACCCAGTTAAGCACCTGTGGGACCAGCTCGATCGTGTTGTTTGCTCTATGGATTCTCCACCACGCACCCTCCAGCAGCTGTGAGATGCACTGCAGTCAGCATGGCTCCACATACCTGTAAACACCTTCCAGCACCTTATTGAGTCACTCCCAGCCCGTCTAGCTGCTATGCCTGCGCTGCACACGACGGTTACTCTGTACATTAGCTGGTGGTCACAATAATGTGAACTCGACCGTGTGTATATATATATACAGTATATATATATATATATATGCAGCAGGCAAAAAGTATTTGCACACATGCATTACTTTACATAAGTAAACGTGGAAACCAATTACGATGAAATATTTTTAACCATTGGATTACTTTTACAATAAACACACACACGCTTCTGTTTTTACTAATCAGAAGAAATATACGAGGGTTGCACCCAAAGTAATGCAAAAGTGGGCATAACTTTTTTATTAACTGACAGAGGTCGTTCAAATTCCTCCCTCCTCTACAGTTTTCCTGTGTTAGCACATGCCTTCAGAGAATTTGTTGAGCTGTATTTTATAAACCTTAAAATCCTGTTGTTGTGTTGTAGATTATAAACATTTTCTATAAGGAACTACATTAAATATCCCAATTAAGAAAATACGAAATTACGGAAACTTTATAGGAGTCAGAAAACCAATCTCTGGAGACGTGGCCACGGCCTTTTAAAATGTTTATGGCCAGTTCTCCGCTTTGTCTTTGGCTAGTCGGAAAATCATGGAAATGTATACACTTATTGAAAATGGAATATAAAAAAAAATGTTTTGTGAACAATAGTTGCTCAAGTATTGGGAAATATAGCCACACGGCATTTGTTTATTCAGGACAATTTTATGGCATTGAAATTGCAATGTGACCAGTTCTCCGTATCCGATTTTTTTTTTGTGTCCATAAAAATGATAACATAAAAACCTGGAAACTGATTTATCGCGGTGTTTTTTTTATGAACTTTCTCATCGATAAGTTCTGTAAATTTCAAATGTGCATATTTTCCGCTATTTGTTTTTCTATTCTTGAAAATAAATTGTACGTAAATACGAAATGGCAATAAAAATTGCTGCATACGATTAATTTAACTTTGCTTCATATGTAATGTATTTCCTGTTTATTCAATTATAACTGGAACTCGAATGTATAAAATATTCTGCTTAACAAATAAGAAAATAAAAAATTTTCCATGAAGCACAATGCACAAGTTAAAAGAATTATGAATGATCTCTAGTTTTCCCCAATGAAAAGGCAAACGTGTGTCCACGAACTGGAGCCTTCGTTATAAATTTGTCCATCAAGTAATCTAAACCCAGATCATCAATTTCTGTTGCGATATAGTTGAGCGCAAATATGTTTTCAATTTCCTCAGAACTGAAAATGAGCGTTCGGCAGTGCACGATGAGGAGGGAATAATCAACATTATTTGCATTAATTTCGAAAATTCCGGCACCATGGTTTTTAGAGAACTATTGCTCTTCAAAAAAGCCACAACGTTTTTCAGTTTGGTTACAGCAGCGATTTTAATTTTTGCTATCTCAAGAAATATGCTTCTGTGTAAAAGTAGCCTTTTTCCATCTCCTTCAAAATCGTCTCCGTATTTACATCTTGTATGCTAGCACTTTCTTTTCCGACTACGAAATTTTCAATCTTATTGAGAACACTTACGGTGCACGGTGCTAGAGTCGAATACTTTTCTTAAGGAAGTAAGCACCTCGTCTAACACTAAATAATATTGAGATCAATAATATTCACAACATGGGTCTTTGAATTGATGAGCTTTTGAGCACGAATCCCGCTTCTGTGGATTCGTGCTTTTGAGTGGAAGTGTTAGCTTGTATAAATTTAATTTGTGTGCTTCTTCCAACGAAGAATTCCACATTTTTTCAAATCCTGAATTTCGCAAAGAAGCCAAGCGACTGTTAAATTAATCTTTTCGTGGAACTCGATTATACACACATTCGATTTCTGCAGTTCAGCATTCAAAATTTCCACTCTTTCAAAAATATTGATTGTCACTTTAAGAAAATAAAATAAAATTCAAAACTCTGAAGTTTTTTAAGAAGCCTGATGCTAAAAGAGTTTGAAGTGATTTGACATGCATACACTATCTTGTCGGGCAAAAAGGCGATAAAGCAGAAGAATCGTCAGCTTGAAGTTTTTAAAGAATGCAACCCGCTTTGGCAAGTCTTTCACAAAATATATTTCTTTTAACACACCAATGAAGTTACGGAGACACACCAAGTTGTTCATAGCATCTTGAACGCATAGGTTAAGACGATGAGGCACACAATGAACAAACAAGGCTCGAGGTTCAGCTTGGTTCAGCTTCTCTTACACGATACTGCAGCCAATAAGTTGGCTACTTACGTTGCGTGCCCCGTCGTAACATTGCCAACGCAGTTTGTTTATATCCAGGGCGAAACGGAGGAGCCGCCCCGGTGGCGCAGTGGTCTAAGGCGCTGGCCTCTGATCATTCGTCCGTAAGGGGTCCGGGTTCGAATCCCGGTCAGGCATGGATGTTGTGTTTGTCTTACGGCACTAGCTCTCTCCCTTCCCTGGAACCAGTGACCCTAAATTAGGGACGGGCGACTGCTTATAGCCCATTGAGTTGCTTACGGTGGTCGTTAAACCTCCAATCAAAAAAAAAAAAAAAACGGAGGAGAACATCTTTTACGATATTACACAAAGTTTTGGATTTTGTTTTGCTGGTTTCGTAAAAACGATATAGAGACTTGCTCGTGAATAGCTACATCGCACGTTTCGTCGAGTATGATGGCGAAGAGCTCAGTAGCTCTTATTTCATCAAGGTGCTTTGGCACCACTGCTTCTGCCATTAAATTAATTATTAATTTACAGCGTCACGACGAAGCCATTTCTAATTTGTTCTTTTTAACCAGCTATCAAGTTCCGGGTTATCTTCAGCGCTCATCTGCAGTAATTGTTTTAAATTAGAATTACCATCACTTCCATGTCCTCTCGAAGCTATGCCCTGCCGACTGAGAAATTTAATAATGCTGAAAAATTTTTTTAGAGCAACGCGTGCTTCTTGCATTTCTTTCTGCTTTGCGCTATAAATCACACATACAACGCTGTCCTCATTTGTTAAAGAAGTAGACGTTGCACTTCTGTGATAGTCGCCGTTTTCGTGGTTCCGAAAAGCATCATTGGCGCGCCCCCATGCTTGAAAGCAGTGCTACACAAAAGCTTCGTGAGACCTTTGTGAATTGCTGACCTTAGGCGAAGGTAAACTTTTTCATGTGCTTCGGTGCGGATGTGGCAAATAGCTCTTTCATCAGCATTTAGTCTTAGCCAAGGGAATTGAATTTTCCACTGCACTCGAAATTTACGTCGTGAAGCGCTGGGAACTGTATCCGTTCTGCACCCAGCTTTATCTTGCGGGCATGGGTCAGCTTTATTTTGAGTTGATGGACAAGAGTGAATTTCATGCACTTCACTTTTTTCAACTGCTTTGATTTCGCACTCACTGCAGTTTTCATCATTTCCGTTGTTTCCTCTCCTTTTTTTCATAAAAGAAAATAATGTTGATTGCCGCCTTTTAGAGCTCATCGCAAAATAAGTCTATTTCGTTTAACATTTTAGTAATAGTAGAACTCAAAACATATTATTACTTGGCGATATTTGAATGCTCCGCTTTTAAATCAGTGTCGATCTCACTGACTATTACTTCTTTATTTCGGAGATCTAGCTCATCAGACAAGGTCTTATTCCACGAATCTGTTCTTTTCAATAGCACATTTTCGATGTCTTGATGCCTGAAGTCGAGGGGAAGGAAAGTAATTAGCGCATTTGCCGTAACGCATGAAGCGAAAGACCCAGGAAAACTTCAAAGAACCTTTACCGCGTTTGGCAGTCCTTGCGGGTACGCTACGCGTGCGTGCGTGAGGGGAGGGGGAATCAATCTGGCCTTTTTTGAAAAGTGGTTTTCAGTATATATTTCTCATGCTAACCGGAGCAGAGGACGATCCCAAAAAGAAGTAAGTCCTCCTTCTCAGCCCCAAGAAATTCTCTCCCCAGCGAGGTCTAGGTGTGAAGTAAGATAAGGAACCATCGAACCACACGTTGCAAACATTGGCTGTAAACATCAGAGGAACACAAATTAGATGGAGTGCAGTTAGGACATTGATTTACAGAAAGTGGGTGACTTTGGCTCTGAAAGAACCCAGAGGGCGGTATTTGGTTTTAATGTGACTTTCATTTGAGTTCAGCAATTTTTTGCTTTTTCTTTGCGCCAGAAAGAAGTCACCTCCCCCCGTGTCCGGCCCGCATACCGAAAGAAGTCGATAAAACTTTTGAAGGTCATCATCATACAATGCTTTCTGCCTACATGCTGCTGTAGCCTGTTAAGCCACATTCATATCACTTGAAAGTTGCCTTCTGGGATCAGAGGGTATTTGAGTTAGCGAACGGGGCATCACTTGGAAATTGAAAAACCCTAGTTAACCCTCTAAAACAAAACGCCAACCAGGCTTAACATATTTTATTTTTCATTTTTTGAAAGGAAAGATTGGACAAAACATACACACATCTTTTCTCGTGATAATGATATTTATAACACGATAAATGAATTTGGAGTGGTGCATTGCAACACACAAATTTTCTGGAGTAGCCGCTGCCCCTAGTACCTTGTAAGAACAGAAAGGGCATGGTCTGATTTGCAGGAGTGGGCAAATGCCACCTCTTGCCCTGTTATATGGGCATCCATGTAAGCTCTATCTGACCGATGTTACCAAAATTGCTTAGTACAAATTTCTGAACAATCTTACTGACCTTCAGAGACATGTACAGAGGGGGGGGGCAGAAAGGAAGTGGAAGTTTTTGAAATCCATGAAATCCATTAAGACAAAATAAAAGTGTTAATGAAAATAGAAGAAAAACTTAAAAGTATTATTTTCTGATGCAAGTCGACAATTTTTATTAAATTAAAGCATTTTTTTCTAATGTAAGTTGAATTTTAGCAAAAAAATTAAACACTTTCACACCTCTAAATGGAAATTGAAAGACCCTAGTTAACCCTCTAAAACAAAACGCCAACTAGGCGTTTGTTTTAGAGGGTTAACTAGGGTCTTTCAATTTACCAATCATTTCTCCAGTAATAGTCATACTGATAACCAATTTTTGTGGTCTAGCAAAAATGTTGGATAATAGAGAGGGATGAGTGTAAATTAATAATACAAAGTAATACTGATGTTTTCCCCTGTATGTTGGGTGCATATGTGCTCGATATGAAAAAAGTGCAAAGTGTAAAAAAACTGACATAGTAATATCTCCAGCAAGCATTCTTTACGCTTTCATTGTCAGACTACGGTTACTCTAAGTTTCTCCCGAAAGTCTCTCCCAAGAAAATTTTGTTCATATTGTTGACAGAGTGATTGCTATGATCTGTAGCAAAATAGACTGAAGTAATGTATAAATCAATGAAAAATGCATTACAGCAAAGAAATTTCCATATTTTTCCAACAGGATATCTAATTTTATCTGCTCAACTCTTATGTAGTCTCTGAAATTAAAAAAAAATTATGTTGTGTTCAATAAAAATTTTCTGTTGTGTATGCATGTAAACATTATTGAGTGCAAGGATGGGATGCAGCATGAATTGAAAAATTTAATATCTTTAAGGAAGGTTCTTGCCATTTTTAAAAGATAAATGTCTCCATTTTTTTTCTTGGAAATTTTGGTGTCATAAAGCTATAAGATCTCCAGTTCTTGTTCCCCTGAATATGTGTGTGCATGATATAAGGAATTAGGCAACAGAAAGTGAAAAGGGAAAATTTGCATTTACAACTTCTGTGTGATACTGCAAGAAAAAACTGCAGTCACTGAACAAAACTTTGGATATATACACTGCTGGCTACCTAAAATGCAGCACCAAGAAGGACACGAGATAGCAAAGCCAGATTTACTGGACACATAACAACAGATACATAGATGAAACGGTTGAGCTTACAGGCCCGTGCGACTTGCGGAACACGCAGACATCAATAGTCCGTGTGTCCCCCATGGCTGGCAATAACGGCCACTACACGCCGCGGCATCGAACGAAAGTGGCTTTGGATGTGGGCTTGGGGTATGTCGGTCCAGGCTGCTTCCACACGTTGCCACAGTTCATCAGGCGTAGCCGCGGGTGGTACTTGCCGGGCCACTCGGTTGCCGATCAGCGACCAGACGTGCTCGATGGGCGACATATCGGGAAAACAGGCGGGCCACGGCAGCAGTGACACCTGATGGGCCGTGAAGAATTGTTGCACGATGCGGGCCACGTGTGGGCGCGCATTGTCCTGTTGAATCGTGGCCGCTGGCAGGTCCTGCAGGTAAGGGAGGACTAGAGGCTCCAAAACGTCGGAGATGCAGCGGTGGCTGTTGAGTGTACCGGTGATGCGTACCAGAGGAGTGCGGGTGTCATATCAAATTGCATCTCAAACCATAACGCCAGGCGACGGACCGGTATGGCGTTTCATAATGCAGGCGTCATACAGTCTCTTGCCGCGGTGCCGCCACACGCGGATCCGACCATCGTGGTGTTGCAGGCAGAAACGGGATTCGTCGGAGAAGACAATGTCGTGCCATTCCGTAGTCCAGGTGCGGCGTTCAACGGCCCACTGCCGCCGCACTCGCCGGTGGTGTAACGTCGATGGTAATCGGAACAATGGGCGCCGTGCGATAAGTCCCTGCTCCTGCAGACGATGTCGAACGGTACGTGCTGACACAGGTTGTTGCGCAACACACCCTAATTCCTGCGCTAACGTTCGTGATGTGGCGGATCGAGCCGTCAATGCCACCGCACAACATGCCGGTCCTCTCGTTCGGTGGTGTGCCGCGGCTGCGGCATTCACTCACGTCGGTCCGTCCGTCCCTCCTGCACCTACCGAATCCATACTCACCTCACTGTGGCTGGATGTCGTCCTACACGGGCGGCGATGTCTCGGTACGATAAACCGCTGTCGCCATAAGCCACTATTCGTCCTCTGTCGAACTCCGAAACGTGCTGGAATTACTGCCGTGTTCTGCGACGAGGCATCAGGAAGCTTCCCACGCACAGGTCTGGCAGCACAACACACTTCCATTACTTACACCCCGCCTTCTGTGCATCCTTCTTATAGTGCTTCTCGGTGGCGTGCTGGGCGCACATGATTTGCATATGCCCGACAATGCTAATCGTTTGCATGTCCTCTCGCGGGCGACGCATGCTGCGAATTTCAGGCCAATCGGATGCTTCCTGCTTGGTGTTGCATTTCGGGCGGCCAGCAGTGTATATATATTACACTGTTGGATATAGTGGTATTTATACTATTGGATTATAGTATATATATTACTCGCATTTACACTATTGGATATATATATATACACTGATGTGAAAAAATTAAGGACGAAGAGGAGAAATTAGCATAACAGCGGAACGAGCAGGCAGAACGGACCGAAAGACCACCCAGGAGATAGGCTAGGGTCCGGTACGGTAGGGCATGCACATATATGCAGCATGACGTGGGGGGGGGATGTCGGAAGGGTATAAACCACATGGGCGGTGTACGCTCAGCAATTCGGTGAAAGCTATTGCACGGTGTACATCGGTTTGAACGACGTCGAGTTGCTGCCACCGTGTGATATGGCCAACATGCAATCGAGTAGACGACATCTGGATGACTTTACCCGAGGTCGCGTCATCGGGAAGTTGGAAGAAGGTCGAAGTGTGACTAGTTTGGCCGAGGAGTTCGGGATCGCTCACAGCATCGTTTCACGAGCTTTTAGAGCATTTCAAACGACAGGAACAGCTGTACGAGAGCTTAGCAGTGGTCGTCCACGAGCAACCACGGTGGCGGACGATCGGTATATTGTCCTACAGGCGGGAAGAGACAGACTGCAAACAGCGGGAGAAATCGCAAGCCACATGAAACAGACGTCCGTTATCGCGTTTTACTGTGGCCCGGAGGCTGCACAAATGTGGTCTATTTGCACGACGACATGTACTGTGTGTGCCATTAACGCCTGCTCATTGGAGACGGCGGTTTCTGTGGTGCCAGGAACACAAGAACTGGACACATCGGCAATGGGGTCGAGTTCTCTTACGGATAAGAGCCGATTTAGTCTGACGAGCGATTCTGGACTTATACACATCTGGAGAGAGCAGGGAATACGCAATCACACCTCCAACAGCAACGAAAGGGACCAGTTTGGAGGTGACGGAGTTCTCGTTTGGGGCGGTATCATGCTTGGTAGCCGTACTGACCACCGCATCTTCCAAGGAGGTTCAGTCACTGGTGCCCGCTTTTGTCCCAAGGTTCTCCTGCCTCACGTGCGTCTGTTTAGAGGTGCTGTGGGTCCTGAGTTCCTCTTCATGGACGACAACGCTACACCTCATCGTACAGTGGTTGTCGCAGAGCTGTTGGAGAGTGAAGATATTCAACGCATGGATTGGCCCGCAAGGTCCCCGGACCTAAATCCAATCGAACACGTGTGGGACCTTCTCGGGAGATGCTTGGCAGCACGTCACCAGCATCCAGCAACGATTCCGCAGCTGCGATTGGCGCTACATGCGGAATGGGCCGCGATGCCTCAACAGCTCCTTGAAAACCTCGTCCTCAGCATGGACAGACGTTGTAATCCTGCAACGCACTCAGGGGTGATCATATCCCCTGCTAAAAACTGGATTTTTCTTGGCAGCCGCCTGTCACATGGACGTTCCTGTCTTCTGTTCAGTTGTGCTCGAAGCTACCTTTTCAATGAAGTGCCTTTGTATCCTTTGGATTCTTTGTTTGGACGATTCTGCTCACTTGTCCCATATTCTTACATCTTGGGGATCTTATGGTATGATTTGAGTCGATGTGGATCTCTTCTGCACGTCGTTACATTCGAAAAGCCGTCTCGTCCTTAATTTTTGCACGCCAGTGTATATATAATGTTAGTAGCAGGAGATGCCAAAAATTACCTCGTATTAGCTACGCTGCCTCTCTCCCAGCCCAGCCCACCCCACCTAAGCGGGGATTGACTTCGGAGTGGGTGGAACAACGGGAAATGCCCGTGAGGCGTGAGGGAGCAGGAAAAATAAGAAAAAAGGAAAAAGTCCTAAAAAGACCATCTGGGAGGAAGCGGTGGGAAGATTTTTACGAATTTTCTTTATGACCCAATTAAGATACGTACGTAGATCAGATTGTTATTCACAGTTTCTCCCACCTCCTCTGATTTCAGTACGAAGCTCTGCCTTACCCTGCTTCGCGACGTTACAGATGCTAGACAATATGACAATAGCAAAGACCTAACAAAGAATATCTCCATGTTTTTTACCCCACTGTCTCTGCTTTCCCTTTATCTTTTGCGCTCTCTCTCTCTCTCTCTCTCTCTCTCTCTCTCTCTCTCTTTATTCTATTCCCTTCTCTTTCTTTTTTTACTGAACCTAAATCAATGTAATAAGTATTTTAAATTCTGCATACTAAGTTTAATTGTTAACTTTTTTTAGAAAAACTGAAAACAAAATATGCAAAGTTAATCATGTACGATATTCGCTACTTTAAACGTAAAAACTTCGTTAGGGTTGGGGGGGGGGGTGATCGCCCCAGTCGCCCCCTTCCAATAGATCCACCACTGCACTGAACAAGACTATTCGCGAGAGTTGACGAGCTATGATCAGAGAAGTTGCCTTATTTTGGTCAACGACCAGCATTCCCACTCGTGATGAACAACACTGAGTTGCCAAGCTGGAAAAACTTTTCGATAAGTGAAGCCGACTAAAGAAAAGCAGCAAACGAGCGAGTGAAACTCAGCGTTCTAATGAAACAGCATTCGTTCATAAATTGGATGATTTGTTTGATATTGCACATGCTGATGCCATGAGCATGAATACAACTTGGGTAACGAGAAAAAGGTGGATGGGGCTGTATGATACTCGACATAACTCTTGCTAAAAAAGAACTCAGAGCTGAAAAAAGGAAGAAAGCAGAGATGCTCAGAATCGAACGAGAAGAGCAGCGAACGTCTACCAGTGCTAATACGAGTGCGAGTACGTGTGTCATGTTGGAAACTAATTCCGCAGACAATGTAACCAGCGACGAATCTGATGAAGATAGTAGTGATAGTGAAAATTATGTTCATTATCAAGGCTCTTCTGAAATAGGCAAGGCACAGAAAAGGGCAAAAAGTAGCACAGTACAAGTACGCCTGTGATTCAGAGCCTGATATCTGCATGTGCACAGAACCTCACAATTTGGGGGGCCTTCAAACTACCTTGATAATAATATAAATTTTCAGAACCAAAACATATTTTCCATTATAGCACGAAATTATTATACGATTCGGTTTCAAAATTCAGGATGAAATTTTGGAAACTAAATTATTATTATTTCGTATAATAAAGCTCAAGCGTTGCGCTGAGCTGTGTTCGGCCAGTGTAACATCTTAATCTCACCCTTATTTGTAACAATCAAAATGCAATGGGAACAGCCAACTCGGAATGCTACCAACCCTACAAGCCCTACCTTATCCTTTGCCTCTATATGCCATTACCAACGGCCCGCGTTCCCATTCGTTTCCCACTCACGAAGAACCCAGTATGGTTCTTCCTATCTGTGAATTTGGGTGATATATTTGTTACCAAGGGTAGCACCACTAATCTCATTTTCAACTAACCGTGCGACGTGCCACTGAAATGTTTTCCATATTTTGTTTATCTGATTGCTTTAGTTTCTGTCATTTAAGATTTCAGAATTAAGATTTTATCCTGATTTTCGTTGGGTTTCCGGTATATCGGCGATTTACGTTGTTATGTCATCTCGGAAATTTGACTCTGGTTCAGGCAGCACAGTTGAAGAAACTGAAATGTGCAATGGATACATATTTATTACGCGGATCACATTCAAGTACCCATAATACAAATGTTCCGGAGTGCAGCCATGTGATTTCAACATTTACTGACCATTCCGTCAGAAATGTTAAGCAACAGAATGTCCTAACAGAATCAGATGAATTTCAACCTGGAAATAATAATGCTACTAATACTGAACCCAGAAGTGAACAATATGTGTCAGCGTCTGAGGAAATTAACAGGCGTTTGCCAGATTTGGAAGATACCGAATCACAATCACAGAAGACTCCAGATCACATCAGTGTGAAAATTGCAGTAAGTAACGTTCATTTTCCCGATGATCTATCATTGTGGCCTGAAAAGCCAGTGGATAAATTTTGTAAGTATTTTGTGTTTAATAAACCAGATCGAAATGTTGATAAAATAAGTAATTCCAAACAGAAATTTGGAGAAAAAAATAGAAGTGTGACTAAAGAAATGTTTTATTGTAAAGATGGGAATTGGAAAGAAGTTCTACGAGAATGGTTATATTCTCCATTAAGCAAGTCATTATTCTGTTTCGTATGCAAATTTTTCAGTTCAATTGAACAAGCTCTCTGTAAAGGCGTCCTTTCAGACTGGGAACATGCTTCACGGAAATTAAAAGAACATGAAAACAGAAATGCTGTTTGTACGTACTCTAATCGATCTAAGATTAACAACAGGGTTGATCAACAGTGTGTGCAAGTGCAAGAGTATTTCCGTGAGGTCACATATTGGTGAGAAATTTTTGAAGAGAATTATAGCTACCATTAAATTTCTTAATCAACAAAGTCTTGCTTTTTTGGGGGAAAATGAGACTTTGCACTCCAAGCAAAATCAGGGGTCGCGTTGCCGATCGCCATCTTCGCAATTTGCGAAAAACAAAAATCGTTTTGGCGATGGAAAAAGAGCTTTGGCGATCACCTTTTTGAACTGTTATAACACGTCGGCGTTAAAAAATTGAATTTGGCGAATAAATTGGCAAAACCTTTAAGAGAGCCAGCGCCACCCATGAAAATGGTAATTTTCTGGGTATTATGGAGCTCCTTTGATCCTTTTCTAGCTACACATTTAACAAAATCCGGAAATCCGGGAAGTGGTCATGCAAACTATCTATCTTCAACTACTGTATGTGAAGTCATTAAAATAATGGCAAAAAGAGTTCTAAAGCACATAGTGGATGAAGCAAAAATGTATCATAGTGGATTTGACACCTCACGTCACACATGTGGATCAGTGGTCTGTAATCATCAGATATGTGAATGAAATTAGTGTGCCTGTAGAACTTTTTGTCAAATTACAGACATACAAAATCATGAAGCTGAATATTAGACTTCAACAATTGTTAGCGTTCTACAGAATATTGGTCTCGATATGAAGACCTGTGTTGGTCATTCCTCTGACAATGCAAGCAATATGTCGGGCAGTTATTCTGGAGTTCAAACAAGAATTCGAGAAATCAGTCCTTTTGCAGAATTTGTCCCATGTGCTGTCCACATTTTGAATCTAGTTGGCGTCTATACAACCGAGTGCTGTCAGAAAGCTACCCTATTCTTTTGCACCATGGAATCAGTGTATGATTTTTTCCCTCTTCTCCAAGAAGATGGACAGCATTACAAGGTTCTACCAACAAAACTCTTTCTGTTAAGCTGTCAAAAACACGGTCAGCATCAACGAATACAGCAAAGGCACTAAGGTTGGACTACCCTGCCATTGCAGAAACACTTTGTATGATGTCCGAAGACAAAAATGAAAAGGTAGCTGTACGTCCCTTCATGCAAAATTAACGAAAAAAAGAGACTGCTTTGTTAACGATTATCTGAGACACAACATTGCAACAAAGCGAGCACTTCCCTACAATCTTCCACGGCAATTTGTCATTAGTTCTACTATCAGTCAATTATTGACTTCATCTTGAATTTTGTGAGAAAAATTTTCGAACTGTTCGAAAAAGAATCTAACCAGTTGCTATGGAGAGAAATGGATTATGAATCCTCAAGAAGGAAGAACATACCCAACAGCCGACTTCTAGACGATTCATATGATTCTACAAGAACGATCTAAGTGATCTGATGAAAGTAGTATTCAAATGAGCTTGAAGAAGACTTTGCTGAAGAATTCCTTCAGTTTCGAATGCTAACGAAAAAATTCATTGGGAGCACAAATTCCGTCATTTGCCTTGGGAAGTTACGGAAGCTGAATTCAGTTCATACTTTTCCCAATGTTGACACATGCCTCAGATTTTTTTAACAATACTAATTTCCAACTGTTCAAGAGAATGCTCGTTTTCGGCTCTGAAAAGAACTAAGAATAGACTTAGAGCAAGTTTAAAAGAAGAGTCAATTGATGCTCTTGGTATATTTTCAATTGAAAGTAATGTAACAGCAGATTTAAGTTTTGACGATATAATTGATGATTTTGCAGCCACAAAAGTTGGAAAAAAAAGCTATTTTTGTAATGTCCTGCTGCCAATTCAATAATTAAAAATTTTCAGGTATTTTTAAAATATTTTTATTCATACATTTCTAATGGTTTGTTTGAAAATGGGGTGTACTTACAATCACACTCTTATAATAACATGTAGGTATGATTTGTTTTTTCTTGAGATCTCATATCACGGGTGAAACCTATGTCGGAGCAATACGGTATAATATACATGAAAAGCATTTCAGCAAACATGTAGAATTTACTAAAAATATTTTTATTATTAATATTAGTCTTGTGAAAACAAAATTTGTGAGTCAATATTCATAATTATGTAGGGTTTATTTTCACATAAATAAAAATGCCAAAAAAGTTCAATTGACACTACTTTATTTAGGCTGTTGTAATAATTTACATGGACTATTACAATAATTTATCCTACAATGTGTGTGGTCAGCTGTAACACTTTGTGATAGATTACTTCTTACAGCTTAAACTACCATGGACTCATCATTTCCATTAAATTTATCGTAAACTACAGATTTTAAATTATATAACTGGGAGGATAGTTATTTGTTTCCGTAAACGATACTATAAAACAAAAACAAAAACAAAAACAAAGAATTCCAGAGTAATTAATGTTGCAGCTGTAAGCTCTGCGGGTGCGGGGAAGCACAAGCGGTGTGAATGCTCGTCTATTACAAGCCACATTGGTTATAAAGTTGGCTAGCATGTGGGATGTGTTTTAATATTTTTACTACTAGAAAAACTGCTTGTATAAAAATATTTACCAGCAAATATTCTTTTCAACTGTTGAATGGAAATTTTATTCGGGGGCCCCCAGACATAGGATGTGCACAATGCCTCCACTGACCTAAATCGGGACTTGCTGCGGTTATCACACCAAAACTAGCTTCCACTCTAGATAGGGCCAATATAAGTGACAGGAAAGCAACCTTGATAGTTGCTTGCTGCATTGGAAAGTATGGGTCAAAATGTGAAATATTTTACACTTAGTCACTCGTCCATAAGAAGGCAAAGGGAAACTATCAGCTCCGAGCTAGCCATTTCAATCTAAGGCTGAGGCTCCCTTGATAATGCATTGGGACGGAAAACTGATGCAAGATGTATCTGGAAAAAAAGGAAGATCGCCTGCCAGTAATAGTATCAGGGCCAAACATTGATGAACAACTATTGAGTGTTCCTATAACAGTCAGGGACGGGAATTGCTATGGCAACCGCCGTTGCAGAACTCTTAGATAGATGGCAACTTACTGAAAATGTTCGGGGTATGTGCTTTGATACGACATCAAGTAATACTGATATTAAAATTGGAGCATGTTTGACACTTGAACAAAAGCTAGGAAAACAACTTTGTATTTCGCTTGCCGGCACCACATTCTGGAAATTGTGCTTTCTGCCGTATTTACGCAATGCATGGGACCATCAACGTCCAGTGAACCTAGTATACTGCTTTTTAAACGATTTCAGCAGTCATGGTCTAAGATTGACCACTCTAATTTTGAACCGAGAGTGAGGAATGCTGAGATGCTGGCAGCCATTCAAAGCGACATGCGATCAGTAATGGAATTTGCGCAAAGCCAAATTTCATGCCCTATGCACGAGAAGATTACAGAGAGACGCTGGAGCTTGCTGTCATTTTTCTCTGAGGAGCACCTTCTTGTGGTGTACGCTTTCGTGCTTCAGGAACTGTCCATTATGCCAGATGGATGTCGAAGGTTTATTACAGCTTCAAGCTGTTGCTGTTTCGCAACCAGTTCAAACTTACAGCACGAAAAAGTAAAGGTATTCGTTACATCTGTATTTTCGTTGTGAAAGAATATCTGAGAGCTTGGTTCACAGCACCCCTTTCTTCACAAGCACCGAGAAATGACCTGAAACTTGTTCAGCGTTTTGTAGCATACAAAGAAGAAAATTCAGATATATCAACTGTGGCCGACGACAAACTGTCACGACATCTTTGGTATCTCAGCGATCATCTCGTAGCATTGGCTTTCTTTGATTTGGATGTTTCGGCGGAGGATGGTAAAAGCCCTTCATGAACGAGATGGTGAAGATGAACCACTGAAGCGCGCAAGACTAGAAAAGGAGGAAATTGAACACTAAGACATTATCCGACTTTGTGACAAAAACACAGACATGTTTTTTAGCCAATTATGCATCGACAAGGAGTTTCTGCAAATCGATCCTGAGCATTGGGAACTTCGAGATAGCTACCAGCGCGGCTTCGAAATAGCAAAGGAACTGAGAGTTGTGAACGAGAACGCGGAGCGTGGTGTGGCCCTTATCGAAGCATTTGCTAAGGCTATCACAAAGGACGAACAACAGAAACAGTGTCTTCTTCAAGTGGTTCAGGAGCATCGAAGAAAGTACCAAGATTGCAAGAAAAGTACCCTTAAGAAATAATTTCAGAATTGAGGAGTGAGGTATATATTTTATGTACTTGATTTGTCTTTCATATTTTTTTCTGTAATATATATTTTGTGTTTTTATAGATATAAAGAAGATGTAAAGTAACTTTATAATTCATTACGCATCCTTGCACATTTTCATACATAGTACGAAACTTCAATGCCACTGCGCGACCTCTAAATATAAACCTCTTTTACCGAAATTTTACACAAATTATCGTTATATACACTATATTGACAAAAGCCACCGGGCACTCCTTCAAAAGTAAATCAATGGATCCGCTGCGTTGTTAAGATGCGCGGTACAGCAGCAAACGGTATAAAAACAAGCCTGCAGCTGACCGCTATCATATCGCATTGTGAAGTGAGTGAAAATGTCGCGGCGGTAGAGAACTTACTTTGAGAAAGGAAAGATTGTTGGGTGTTATATTAGTGGGTTGTCCATAAGAGAAATTGAGAGGCGTTTAAACATACCCAAGCCAACTGTTTTGGATGTACTGAATAAGTGGAAGACACATGGCATGCCTGAAGCAGCAAAACGTACCGGCAGACCAAAGAAAATCAGTGATAGAGGATGTCGAAGCCTTAGGAGAGTCGTTACAGCTAATAGATGGAGTACTTACTGCTCAAGACCTCCGTTCACAGGTGAGTAAAAATGCTGGAACCTCGTTATGTACACGTACCATTCGCAGAGAACTTCATTCCATGGGTTACCGTGGTCGTGCGGCTGCTCATAAGCCTTCCATCTTCACTCGGAATGCTACTCATCGTTTAGCCAGATACACGATCCATGAGTATGATGGTCGTGTGTGGGTATGGAACCAGCCGGAGAAACGCTATTTACCACAGTGTACTATTCCTACGGTCAAGTTTGTAGCTGGCAGTGTACTGTTCCTACGGTCAAGTTTGTAGCTGGCAATGTACTCGTGTGGGGTGTTTTTTGTGGTATGATCCCGACCCATTGGTTATCGTGGACAAACCTGTTTCCAGCACGTCTACCTCGATATTCTGGACAATTATGCCCTTCCAACTCTGTGGCAATAATATGGAAACGAGCCTTGTTGGTATCAGCAGGATAATGCACCGAGCCATAAAACAAGGACTGTTACGGCGTGGTTTGACGATAATTCCGTATCGTGTGTGGGCTGGCCAGCACAGAGCCTTGATCCTAATCCTATAGAGCATCTATGGGATGAATCAGAGCGTCGCATAAGAAGTTTGGAACCAAGGCCTATTACTAAGCAACAGTTAGCGGCAGCATTATGTACGGAATAGAAGCGCATACCTATCGCTGTGTTCCAAAATCTTGTTGAAAGCATGTCTCGAAGGGTCAGCATGCATTAAGGCCAGAGATGAACTGACACCGTATTAATGTATAAATGCTACGTTGTGTTTCTCTTCTAGGTGTCTGGTGACTTTTGTCAATATAGTGTATATTGGCACGAAATAAGAGGTGAGATCAACAAAAATACAAAGTTTATTTTTTTCCATACATTTCTGAATCACCCTAGTGTATATCTAGAATTTTCACATTGTAGGGCACTAAGTACTGTAGTTCTGTATCATAAGTTGTTAACGAGACCACTGTTTTACATAAAGTTCCAGCTACAAACAAACTCAACCGATTCACAAAGGAACACCCACAAAACTAATGACCACTTTTGGTTTGACGATCGACTGAATCTGTAACTTCAAAACGGATACAATTAAATTTTGATAGATGGCATTTTCCCAACGAATATATCCTTAGATCTATCATTTCTAAAAAGCATAGCTGTAACTTACATGATTTACTAAATGCTAATATTTAAAAGCAGTCTTTCAGGCCATAAAAAAGCATTGGAATCGGAAGCGCGCAGTCACTTCTGCCGAATGTCAAGTGGCGGCTCTCAATTAGGGACCCCATATGGCTCTGATGTTAACACGGCACAGTGCCAACCAATCAGTGCTTGGTCTATCACTATGCTGTATATGTTTGAAGGAATATACAAATATAACTGGTACAGTAAAATTGGTACTTCTGTATTTTGATCGTTACCGGTTACTTTCTATCTCAGTCCTCGCGCTTCTTTGCTAGTACCGGTTTACAGTTTTCGTTCCTAGGACCTGGTTACAGGATGCCGTTACATAGGTAACGTTACACTGTAAGAAATACAGGAAATCGCTAGTTCTGTACTTTTGGTCGTTGGTCATTAACCTTTTCAAGCCCAATAAAGGGCTTCAAAAGCTATTCATTTGGGAGCATTCAATTTTTATTTACGGCTTTTTGTGACCACCTTCGCAAGAGTCACAGCACAGATTGAGAACATTGTCTCTCATAAAAACCTTTGCGATCTGTATTGAGATAAAAAAAAAAAAAAAAAACTTTCAGTCTCCCTTCGTACAGTATGCATGTACATACACCGAAGAGCCAAAACATTCTGACCATTTCCCCTGCATGATGTCGAACCTCCACGTGCAGTCAAAGCAGCTCTTACCCGAACGGGGGCCAACGCTACCAGATTTCTAAAGATGTTTTGTGATATCTGGTACCAACACGTTTCCAGCAGATCCTTCAGCACTTTAAGTTACGAGGCTGAGCCAACGCAGACCGAATTCGCTGTTTCACAAACCACAGATGCTTGGTAGGATTGATGTCCGCGGAATTTAGAGTCCAAGGCAACACCTGGAGGCCTTCCTCATACCACGCAAAACCATTCTTGAACAATCCTGGCAGTATAGCATGGCGCATTTTCCTGAAGACAGAAGGCAGTACTAGAGAGGAAAATAGCCAAGCGGAACATTGCCCAAAGCATTATACTTTCTCCACCGGCTTCTTTTCGTCCCTCGGAGCATTTGGTGGCACTTCAGGTCCCGGCTGCTGACCGGCAATCGCCGGCCAAATCGGGGCCAAGTGAAATTGGGGCTAAATTTATCCAAAGTATGAAACGCATATCTGTGATTTTTCTTTTATTAATTGCTCAGCTAATATTTCAAAAACATCGGCATTCCGCATTCTACGCTACAAATTACTGCTGCATCGTGTGTGTTCTAGATGGGTACCTCATCACTTGACGAGAGAACAATTGCTAGCCAGAGTTAAGGTGTGTCATGGAAACAAATGATTGCAAAGAATCCACACTTTCTAAACACAGTAAGAACTATCGATGAAACATGGGTCCATTATTTCGACCCCTTCACGAAGCGCATAACGAGTGCCTGGAAAAACACAGGCAGGTCTCCTCCGAAGAACGTCCGCCAAACCAAATCGTCTGGGAAGGTGACGATGATAATTTTGTTTGATCATGAAGGTGTAGTCTACCAGCATGCCGTTCCTCCACAAATTACTGTCAATACTGATTATTACATTTCAGTCTTGAAGCATTTGCGATGACACATATCGATTAAATGACTAGAACTGGTGCGCAAGTGAACCCTACACCATAATAACGCCCGCACACATGTGGGTGCTTGTGTTCAACAGTTTTTTACGAAACGCAGTATTGAAATCATGCCACAGCCTACCTACAGTCCTGACCTCGCCCCGTGCGATTTCTGGTTGTTTCCAACAATGAAGGAGAAGTTCCGTGGCGCAACATTCAACATAGATGCCGACGTTATTCAAGCCGTACAGGGGTCCCTAAAGCAGCTTCCACAAAATGCCTTCGCGAAATGCTTTGAAAAAAGGACTGAACGGTGGGATCGTTGCATATCATCCGACGGAAGGTTCTTTGAGAAAGAATAACATATTTTGCTGTACCTATACTTCTCCATTTTGTGTGATTTTACTCTCAGTTTTTATGGAACAGCCATTGTATATATACATATATCACATCATACTACCATTATCAGTCTATTGCTGGATGAAAGTCTTCCCAAGCTTCTTCCACAACGGTCCGTCTTGAGCCAGTCTCCTCCAAGTCACTCCGGCATGCTTTCCAATTTATTTCACATACCGATCTACCTCGTGGTCTACTTCTGGATCTTTTTTTGTGCCTTGGCTTCCAGTCTAATATTGCAACTGTCCATCGGTGATTCGTTCTTCAAGCAATATGTGCAGCTCATTGCCATTCCAGGGATTTTACTTTGATCACGATGTCTTTCACACTTGCCATTTTTCTGATCCACGAGTTCCCATTCTTATCTTTCCTGGTTACACCAATCATATGCCTTTTTATGCTTCTTTCAGCAGTCTTCAGCCTGTGTATTTCTTATTAAGATCCATGTCTCTGCTCCATATGTAACAGCTGGAAGGATACATCAATACAATTTTGTTTTAGAAAACTGTATTGTTTTTTTTGTAAACCAAGTTTTATAAGCCATTAATTTCTTCATCAACGTAGCCCTCGCTTGGTATATGTTGCTCAAGATAAATGTAGGTATCGGTTAACTCTAGATTTCCCCCATCATTTGTTAAATCTTGGTTTCTTGTAAAAGCATTGTACATCAATTGTGTTTTCTGAAAGTTTATCTTTAATCCCACTTCTTTACTCTTGTCAGCAAGTTCCTGGATCATACTCTGCAGCTTTGAAGGGGTAGTTGCAAAAATCACTATGTCATTAGCAAAACAAAGATCAGTTAAATAACCTACATTAATCTTTATCCCCTTGTCTTCTCAGTTCAATGATTGAAAGACATTCTGCAATGTAGCATTGAAGAACTTGGAAGATATGGTGCTCTCTTGTCTCAGTCCCTTTCCAATTTTTGTACGCGCCGTTTCTCCGGCTAGTCGAATCTTTGCACTTGCATTTTCATAGATGCTATTAATATTAATTATTAATAGCATCAACACCACAGGATTTCAAAGACATTACAACTGCTGATGATTTCGCGAAATCAAAAGCCTTTTCATAATCAATAAAAACCATAAATAATGGGAGTTCATATTCCCTCGTTCTTTCAATTAGTTCTCTCAGTACACGGATATGATCTGCAGTGCTGTAGCCACTCCTTAATTCAGCTTGCCCTCTCGGTTGAGCAATGTCCAATGTTATCTTCACGCGATGTGAAAGAACCTCAGTGAAGTTTTTCTAAACACCTGATGGGTCTGTAGCTCCTGACATCCTCAAGGTCCCTTTATTTATCTAGCATTGTTCCAGTCACGAGAATTGTTTTTTTGTATTGCAGCATATAGTAAAAACTTGGGCTAGTGTTGTTTATATTTCTTCACTGGCTTCTGGTACAATGTCCACGGTGATTCCATCTCCTGAAGCTCTTTCCCATTTCTTGTTCTTAATTGCATAAACAACTTCTGCCAGGAGAACTGAAGGAACTATGGTGTGTGTAGATTTCTTTATACTTGTAACACATGTATCATTCCTTTCATATAGAAATTTTCGCCTCTCTATGTTTTGTTTCAGTACTGTCTCCTTTTTTGGGTGCCATGATACATTTTCTTCGGTTGTCCCTTTGTTTTCTTCAGGCTGTGATTGCTCTCAATTGTTTTTTTTACTGATTCAAAATTGAATTTCTGTATGTTAATATACTCTTTTGGATACCAATGATACTTTATCGAAATTTAATGATACTTTTTCGCAATGTCTTTCGTAGCTCAATATAGTCCACTTTGGAAGCTAAAATTTATTTATTTCCATCTCCATTCTTTGTTGCATCAGCATTGTTTCCTCTCTGATATTCTTTTTATGCAATTATTTATTTTTATTTTATTTTATAAAATTTCTGCTGTACAATATTATAGAAAAGTAATATAATACTCAGTAACAATACAATATGTGCCACAATCATAAACTAATTGTTCAAATAAAGTAAGCAAATTAACCAATGAAACTCACAAAATACGACAAATCAACAAAACTTTCACAATAAATACAAATTTGCACAACAAAACTCATTCCATTGAAAATTAATGTCAATTGTCAATATGAATCAAATATTATATGTTAGTAATAATTAAATGTACAGCAAGGGGCCAGGGGAAAAGGCTGAAATACTGCCTGGCAAGCCCCTGATCCAATCTAAATAAAAACAAAATATTACAGTCCAGTCAAGACAACGAAATCAATTTTACAATACTTTTTTTTACAAATCGTAAAGCAATAAATTTCAATATTCAATTTTCCGTGAAAAAAATCCTTAGCACTCGCTTAAATACCGGATAATGTGCTAATGTGCCTCTAATCTTAGTTCTTAATACGATCTATTTTTGTCGTTGTTTCCATAAGAGCCTTGGTAAGGTTTCTCTTAATGACAAAAATACTACTAATAAAAATCACTTAAAGTGGACCCTGAACGGACACTAGCGCAGCACATAGAGCGAAATAGACGGGCTCTGAACCTCTATTTCTTTCTTTCTCTACTTGCACTTTTTTGTTTTTTTTGTTTTTTTAAGAAAAACGATTGTTAACCAGTCAGCTGAAAGCCGTTAGACGTTTCGGACTCACAATGTAGCATGAAAAAAATTCGAGCACGGAAACTCGAAAATATCCTGAGATTTTACCTTTAGAAGTCGGCAGCACCTTAAAATTTCGACCTATTAAATATCAATTTTACAAAGACTGTTTTCATCCTAACTGGCAAGCTTCAAATGTATTACAAATTAGAATTAGAAAACATTTCTTTTTCGTGTTCACTGAGGAGTCGAACTACAGTACGCAGAGGCAGTTAGTTAAATAACCACTTGCCTAGAAAGCAAACATGTTTTTCCCCCTTAGGACAAGCAGAAGAAATCTAGAAGAGATCACACATTTTTATGACTGCACATACAAGATGGATTATTGGGGCGTAAACATAAACGCATCAAAACATATTTTGATGAATATCTTTGAAATATCATCAAAACATGAACATGCTTGGGAAGAATATATTTTGTTAGCTTTAATGCCTCGAAGAAAACGTTTCCAAGTTTTTTTTTATTTTTATTTAATGTGAAATGTCCAAACCCAGTAAGAGTTATGCGTAAAGTTAAGAGAACACTAGCTTGGCCACATCTTACACGAAGTAGTAAATTAAGTAGTTAACTAAGTAGTTAATTAAGAATGTACCCAGGAAGCATAAGTTTTTTCTGGTGTCTAACCCGGGCTTTGTCGGAGACTATCGTGCATAATGTTGGATGTCTAGCGTATATATATGTTACACACAGACACACGCACATGCAAGCAGTGTAACTTGATTTCCAATATCGGAGGTGAAAACTTGTTGTGTTAAATCCATCTTTAACTATTTTTAGATGCCTCCTCCTAATCCAAAGCCTGCCTTCTGGCTCCAAAATCTAGGAGCCCGTGGCACGAATGTAATTTGCTGTTTGAAGTCCACCGCTTTGATCGTCCTGTTCATAGTTTTTAATTTCACGAACTCTTGCTGCGTTAGAATCACGAAACAGATTTCGTCAAACTCTGCTTGCATTCAGTGAATATCTTAAAACGAAGCTTTAATATCAAATCCCTCTAAACTTTTGAATGTGCTTCTCAGGGACATAACAACAGTTAATGCTCAGTTTCTAGGTACAAGGGCGTACAATATTTTTTTTCTTCGCAAAATAACTGACCGTTAGCGTAAGTTAAAGCTTTCGATTTTACCAGATAAATATGGCAGAGTGAATAACGACTTCCCCTATGTATGTGCGTGAAAGGCGGGGGGGGGGGGGGGTAGTAAAGAAGTAGAGAAGAAATGTTATGTAGAGGAAGAAGATCATAAAAGAAAGAAAATCGCACTGCTCCAAAAATGCCCGTTTTTGTTTGGTTTTTAGCAAAGCCCTTCCGTTTCTTCAGGACATCATTGATTTTCAGATCAAAAACAAACCGCGGATTGATTTATATCGTCAGAAATGTTTAACTTCATTGGTACTTGTCAATAAGTGGACCAAAAGTAACATTAACAAATTTATTCTTTCACGTCCCCGCATAATGTTATATTTCCGCCATTTTCTCTTCATCAGCAGTTATTAAAAGACATTTCCTCTCCCATTATCATTTCACCCATTCATGACAAGGAGTTAAAACGAAAGACACGCTGGACATTTACAGCATTAAAAGTTAATACAATGTAAAATTGTTATGGATTCCTACATTGAAAGTTTTGTGAGGCGCATGGGTTTTCAGTTACCGCATTGGAAAGACCAGATAATTCGAACTTCTTTTTTCTGATTTGAATTCATTTCAAAAATTCAACACATAAATTGAAGCCAGAAATTTATTTTTGTGTCGCTGCAGTTCGCATGGCACCGCCTGTTGTGCACATACATTCGGACATCGTTTATTTGATCAAAACATTTTACAATTAAGAAGAATCACGAATTTAAACATTACAATAAGGTTTTACGAAGTTTTCCAATCTTGCTGAATGTCGTTCACCAGTTTTCGGCGTCTAGTTCATGGAAACTGGCAAGATAGTCTACTGATGTATAATCATTAATGTGGACTTTTACAAAAACTTTCTTACTGATAAATGCAAAGAAAGAGCAATAAACTACAGTCTGGTACACATTTGTTCACATACACAATGGGACACATTTCTGGGATAGTAAAATTTTCTCACGGTTCAAAAAAAAAAAAAAAAAAAATAGCAACGAAAAAAAAGCAGAGACTGGATAAAAACCTGTGAACAATTTGCAAAAATGAATTATTTGGAAAACAAATCAGTTTTCGCATTTTCTGTATTACAATATGTCTAAAATAAAAATTTAATAGAAACAATACGACCAGAATAAAAGGGGTGGGGATAGGGTTAAAGATCTGTATGGAAATTCGCTCATTCATGAAAGTCATGAATGAGCGAATTTCTTTAAACAATACGACCATAATAGAAGGATGGGGAAAAACCACGTGTTTTTACGAAGCAGTCAGAAACATAATAGAACTGGGTTGTTACTCATTACCTTAACTAAAGCCAACACAGAAAATAACTGACATAGCTGTTACCTTAAATGAAGCTACAACAGAAAAGGATTGAGCTATCCGCTACCTCAATTGAAGCCAAAACAGAGAAGAACTGAGTTTTTCTGTTACCTCACTTACAGTTTAAGTGGAAGCACCTCCGCCTGTTATCTGTAAATCGCCTTTTCTTAGGGTTACAAAATTTACAAGGATTTGAGTCGCTTTCATAAAAAATTAATGAAGTAACTGGAAACACAAGGATGGAAATATTAAGAATATCTTCTGATCTAGCATTACTCACTGAACAAACCTTCAAACTGTCATTTGAAAACATCACAATTTTCCAGCTGCAGCAAACACAACGGTAAAATTACTAACGCAAATAAAAGATTATTGAATTTTCATTTACTTTGCAAGTGCTGTTAGGTGCAAAAAAGGAGGTCTTATTGTAATTAAAATTTGTACTATCAACAGAACACCTAGACAAAAACGAGTATGACTTTAATAAGCGTCCCTAGCGGAATTTTGAAAAGTAAGAGGAAAGTAAAAATATGCAAAAATTAACTGTTTCTTATTTAATGCGTCAAACATTTTAATGCATCAGGAAACGGGTAAATTACTCTTACGATTTGTTTTGTTGTAGCACTATTGGTCACAAAAAGAATTTTTTAAATTCTTAATACGCAAAAAAATTCAAATCTCACGGACAGACTGATGACAGACTAAATATATTCAATCGTACGGACAGACTATTTGCTAACGTTCATTTCTTGTTCTGGACGAACAAGATATTAACGTTAGCAAATCTTTACAAAACCTGTTAAAAACGGTTAGTCAAATAGCCGCACCTTGTGAAAACTATTGATATATTATTTAGACTCTTGCCAATCATTTTCTCTGGAAGAAACACGTTTACAATAAAAGATAAAGTACCGACAATAATCGTTATGGAAATGGGGTGGTACCAGAACTGGTGTCTAGGACGATAACAAAGAAAATTTTGCTTCTGACTACAGTCAGAAACTCTTTCTTTCAATGAACGAAATCATTCCATGCGGAACTGAACTGCTGAAAGATTGAAGAACAAAGTCTTCTTTACGGAGTTCATAATATTTTTGTAAGTAAACAGCACTTTCTTTTAAATACAAGGTACGTTCTCAGAAAGTATGAAAATGATGATTGAAGCAATTTCGAGTTTCTGGGATGCAAACATCCCTCATTAGCTTCACCCAAAGCAGCATAAAGACATTTTCATGTTTGGCATGATAGTTGTTTAAGTTCATTTTGCTTTCCGTGGGTTTCTTACTGTTCATTACTCACGGTTTTTAGCCCTGAATGTATATTTCTGCGAGGTGACGTAAATGCTCGCTTTTGGCGCCATGGGCGCCAGAATTATTTTTGGGCAAAGGGGGCAAGATGTCAGAATATATATCTTTTGGTCAGGGCGTGAATTGTTTTTATTGTAAAACCGAATGTTATGACGTCATTACAAAATGCAACAAATAAATGGACTATACTGATACAACCAAAAGTTGAATGTGGAAGTTATCAAATTTTAAACTATGCTAGGTGCTACCGAGAAAGCTACAGCAGTAGCTTTCTCTTTTATCCACTGCTTTCCAACGTAAGGCGACCCGCGAGGGAAACTGGCGATATATTCGCATTTGAAACTACAGTACTTTTAAAAAGTCGCAATCAAAAATCTTTCCTCCATCCGATTGTGTTGGCCACGATAATGATTTTAACTTTTCTAATGCAAAATTTTCCCGCTAGGTAGCATAAATTAAAGTTTCGTGTGCTAGGCTTGAATCTTGAAAAAAAAAAAAAAAAAAAAAAATAAAACCCAAGAAAGATGACACCGAATTTTCGTGTAATAAGCACGTCTTTTGAATCCGTTCTGACGCAAATTAAATTTATCAAAGCTATTCAAAGTCAATTGAACCGGTATGGAAAACAATAGATCAGACGAAAGAAAGAAGATTTTCAATCGGGTCTTTAATCCCTCAGATAGTGCTGTAAACGGAATCGTGAGCTTACGAACTCTTAGAAACAGAGTTATCGACAAAAATAAGATGTGACTTTACGTCCCTTGGTGGGAAAACCATACATTTTTTTAGGAAGAAAGTATTCACAAAAGGTTTATCCATATGAGCGGTATCGGTCCAAGAAAAAGAATTTTAGTCGAGTTTTCAGGAGCCGAGATTTTGCTACAAAATACATCAGAAGTAGAAATTAACACTTATGACCTCTGGTGGCGAAACCATTCTTTACCAAACATTAGAAATTACGTGAAAAATATTTTCCATGAGGTCTTGTATGCAATACAGGAAGAATTTTTCAAATCGGAGTTTTAGGAGCAGAAAACGAAATTTACCATTGTGCGCCCTAGCGGAAAGTCTATGATTTACTTCAAAATTTTGAATTTATAGGAAAAACATTTCGCATCGCAAACACTATCCAACAAAGAAGGAATTTTTGAAATCGGACTTTTAGAAGTAAAGATATTGACAACAATCAATAAGATATACATCTACGCCCCTGGCGTAGAAACCATGCATTATTTCAAGAAGAAAATGTTCCTAAAATGTTTGTCGACATGAGTAGTATCGGTCCGCAAAAGACTTTTTTTCAATCGAGATTTTAGGAGCTCATATTTTGCTGCAAATACATCAGAAGCGGATATTAAGACTTACGCCACCTGGTGACCAAACAATTTTTTACAAAAATTTGAAATTACGTGCAAACAATTTCCCATCAGGAGCTGTATCCGGTGCAGAAAGAATTTTTCAGATCGGAGATTTAGACGCCGAAATATAGGGGAAAACACAATTTACCTTTACGCCCCCTAGCGGAAAGTCTATGAATTACTTAAAAATTTTGACTTTATAGGAAAAACATGTCACACTAGAAACACTATCCAACAAAGAAAGAATTTTTTAAATCGGACACTTAGAACTCGAGATATTGACAAAATAAGATATACATCTACGCTTCCTGGCGTAGAAACCGTGCACTATTTTAAGAAGAAAATGTTTCTAAAAGGTTTGTCAACATGAGTACTATCGGTCTACAAACGATGTTATTTTCAATTGAGAATTTCGAAGCTCATATTTTGCTGCAAATACATCAGATGCGGAAATTAAGGTTTACGCCCCCTGGTGGCCAAACCATTTTTTACAAAAATTAGAAATTATGTGCAAACGATTTCCCATCAGGAGCTGTATCCGGTGCAGAAAGAATTTTTCAGATCGGAGATTTAGAAGCAGAGATATAGGGGAACACGCAATTTACATTTACGCCCCCTAGCGGAAAGTCTATGAATTACCTGAAAAATTTGAAACTATATGAAAAACATGTCACACGGAAAACACTATCCAACAAAGAAGGAATTTTTCAAATCGGACTCCTAGAAGTCGAGATATTGACAAAAATAAGATATATATCTACGCCTCCTGGCGGAGAAACTGTGCAATATTTTAGGAAGAAAATATTCCGAAAAGGTTTATGGATGTGAGTGTCACCAGTCCACGAAAGAATTTTTTCAATCGATATTTTAGAAGCTCAGATTTTATGGCAAATACATCAGAAGCGAAAATTAACACTTACGCCCCCTGGTGTACAAAGTATTAACGCCCCTAGCGGAAAATCTATGCGCAATTTGAAAAAGAAACTATATCCAAAATACTCTTCGGCATAAATGGAATCGAAAGATAAAAGATTTTTTCAATGGGATGTTTAGAAGCAAATATGTGGAATAAAACGTATTTTTGAATTCGACATCATCTGCATTTACGCCCTCTAGCGGCAAAATTGTACATCGTAAAAAAAAACGAAATAAAGGATCATTATTCGCATATTTCAAGCTTTCGAATGCAAAAAGAATTTTTCAAATCGGACTAATAATTGCAGAGATACCGTGGGTACAGACGGACGGACGGACGGACAAACCGATAACATAAGCACGATCATTTTTTACACAAGACGTGCTAAAAAAAGTCTTGCTGAACACGCTCGAGGATTCGATAGTATACTCGTTGTTGAAAATTTGGGGAGCGCTATTATTCTTCTGTTATTAAAGCAGTGGTGAATACAAATAAGGTACGTTATGTCTTTCAGCCATAGAACGTTACATTTTAGGTCAATTATTATCAGTGAAATCGCACTTTCGTAAAATTATGTTGAGGATAGAACTTGATAAAATCTGTCTAACGTGTCGCAGTTTAACGTCTCTCTCTTTGATACGATTCCATTACCTCCCCCTCCTATAAATATACCCAAATAACATATAGTCTTGTCCTGAAACAGTTCTTCACAATGAAACTCTACTTGAACAGTCTTCTGAAATTTCACGGCATTCTTTGCCTAAACGATAAAGAAGGATATATAAACAGTAATTAACAGACTAACAGCCCTCAGTCTTTACGATTGTAATCGTTACTCTTATTCTTCAATGCAACATCATATACAGAAATTTTAAACATGCCGTGATCATTTCCAATGAGCACGCTGCAGGACGAAAACACGAAAGAAAACTATTTTGGTATTTTACACTCTGGTACGCAGTACTCGCCCGCGAGGGAATAAACATGCAAAGAGGTCCCAGTTTCACATGCCAGCTCCTCAAGACAAGGTCTGTCCAGTTTAAGTTACTGATGGTGTTTTAGTTACTGTTGTTTTGATACTGTTGACGCATCAACGTCATGATTAACAGCGATCTTGACACACAACTCAAACTTCACTGACATTTTTTCTTTTGGTTGGGGGTTTAATGACCACCGTGAGCAACTCGATGGGCTATAAGCAGCCGTCCGTCCCTATTTAGGACCACTAGTTCCAGGGAAGGAGAGAGCCAGTGCCGAAAGACAAGCACAACATCCATGCCTCACCGGGATTCGAACCCGGACTCTTTTCGGACGAATGATTAGAAGCAAGCGCTTAGACCACTGCGACACTGGGGTGGCTTTCACTGACATCCATCACAAATCTTACACACAGGGCCGGCTGGACCATAGAGCCAACCGGGGCAGTTGCCCCGGGCCTCGCGCATTTAAGGGGCCCCGCAGTTTAAGAAAAAAAAATTAGTTAGAATTTTTTACAATTATTATTTTGTGTGTGTAAGTTTTCAGGGGTGCTAGGCCCTTAAAAAGATGTTTTTAAGTTTTTTTGTTCATTTGTTTCCAATCGCCCGGTTTCCGAGTAGGTTATCGCCCTTCGCCGTACAAATACCGAGATCTGTTGATTTCAAGTGATTATTGTAACGACCTTGATATTTTCCGAATTCATGAAATCGCAAATTTAATTTCATCATTTTGTGGCCCTGGCTTTTATATATTTAACAATTTGCGTGCAAACCAGATACTTAAATTTAAATAAAATAAAAAAGAACAATATCAAAGTTGGTTTCGGGCTACACATGGAGGCCATTTATTTAGTGACTTTAAAAACATTACTAGAAATAAAATAAAAAAATCATATATGAGCGCATATAAAAGTTTCAAAAGTCACTAATTTGTCATTTACTCCATTTTACATTAAAAATCAAGCACTAAAACATGTATCAGGAGAAAAAAACCATTTATACGAATTTATTATTTCTACACTAAAATATTCGCAATCCAAAAATTTTCGCTACGCACGTAGCTTTTTGTCATTTTATGAAGCAGTTTTATACAATAAGTGAAATACAACCTCAACCCTGTCTCCTCGGAAAGAAAATCGTAGATTTTAACAGTTTTTACTCTCTCTCTCTCGCTCTCTGAACTTTCAATGCATATTCTGGTCTTTTTCTTCAGCTTAAAGCAAATGCTTCTTTGAGATAATCATTTTGTCTTTACGATAGTTTTCGTTTCGAAGTACAGAGGTGAAGCACATGTCAAAAAGGAAAAGTTACAGAGATAAATTCCGCCGGTGTACCTTAATCGGTAAAGCATTCAGCTCCGGAGCAGAGGGATGCGAATTCGTCGCCGTCACAGGAAGATTTGTTGGTTTCACATCTAGTGTGTTCTTTACGGACATCTTCATGTAACGACTTTATTAAAATATGATATTTATTTCCTAGTGAAAGCAATGAAATTTCGCCCCGGGCCCCGCAAAAGCTGCATCCGGCCCTACTTACACAAGCCCTTTTGCACTTCACAATCATTATCTTTTCTCTTGCAGGCTTCGAACAATCTATATTTGTACTGAATCGGGTCCTCCCGTGATTCCTTGATCTATCTATAGCTTCCTTTTCGTCGCTTGGGTTGAACAAATTCTCTTAGTAAACATCTTAACCCTCATTCTGTCGGCATGGCCAAACCACCTCATAATATTTATCTCCAGCGTGCTAACAACATTTGGTATTATGCTATATATCTGCAACACATCTTCGTTCCGCGCATAATTACAACGATTCTTGCTACAAGCTTCCTATAAGTAAGGCATCTCTCCAGCTCACAAACAACTCCTATGTCGCTTCTGCAATTCTCAGTTTTCACTATCGTCAACCAGAGTAGGAACTACAGCACTTTCGTACACAGCCATTCGAAAACGTTTTGACAATTCATCAGTCCTGTGAAATCCGCCTACAGCATCTATTGCTTTCAAAGCCGAGTTTTCTTGTCTATTAATTTCATCACCAAGTCTGCTTTCTTTGCAAAACACGTTTCCTAAATGCACAAATGTATTCATTTGGTCTAACTCTGTGCCGTTAGACTGGCTCCGATTTCTGTACTTACAGTTCCTCGCTCGAAAACCACGAGGAATACACATGACACTAGAAAATAGGGAACACACCTCTATGTTTTGATTAACTATTGACGTTTCTTCGCGGCTGCAGCCGTTTTACTTAAGCCACTTCCCTCTTCTCCTGTGCCATTGTCAAAACGTTTTTTTAAACCTAGAAGGACAAGTTCATACGCTTTCCATATTAATACAATTGCTATTTTTTCTTTACTTTTCATCCGTATTCTCTTCTGTGTTTCTACTTTCGTCAGTAAACAAACTGTTGACCTTTTAACGAGTGTTACTGTAGCGATATAAAAGTTAAAGAGCAGTAGAACAGTTCGGGCGTCCAGCATTTAAAAAATAAATAAAAAATAAAGCATAACTCAGAGGGTGCACAGCACCTTTTGGATTACTTTCTGGGGTTTTTGAGCTCAGAAATACTCTCATGGACACCTCCTATGATTTTCACTTGTGTCATAGCTGTCAGATAATTTCAGATGCACCGACCGGCAAAACAACAGGCCAGAACTCACATTTAATGATTATTTCTTCCTTAAATCTCACGACCGATACGACAATAACGCTACCCTGTGCTCCGACTGAACCTAAAATCAATATTAGCTTCTCACCAACGTGCATCGATATTTGAAACTATGCAATCGTGTTTAAACTGGACCTGAAATCAATTGTTCTTGACTTCACCAATAACAAGAACCCGTCCGTAAATTAGTGTTCTCACAGCTCCCGCAATTGCAATGGGTTTACTACTGGTAACAGGATCACCCAGGAATACAAAATTTGAATTACAAACACACAGAATCTCGAGTTTTGACGAAAAACAATTCGCCGCTTTCCGGTAACTATGACCCTAATTTTTACTTTACCTTTCATACTTATTCTCTTTTTGCGCTTAGCAGACTTAAGGAAAGTGAATCACGAGTACAATCAATGTTGCTGCCAGAATATTTAGTATTTACATTTTATGCTGAATTTCGTTTTATCGATAAATTCCCGCAAAAAATGTAACGATAGATTAAATGAATTACAAAATTTTGTAAATCTAAATTTAGAAGAAAGTATAAATAAGTTTTTGTTTTGCTAGTTATCTTACCGGCTGTAGTTTCTGAAGTTGCTTTTCTAACTCGAGGCTGTGTTTTTCTGTCTCCTCTTGTTTCTCAAGGGTCGCATGTAATTGGTGCTCCTGTAAAAAAAATATAATAAGTGTAAAAATGGAAAACAAAACAAACAAACAAAACAACAAAGATTTTTGAAAAACTACCAAAAAGCAGAAGGTAAGCAGGAACTGTACACCAAATTATACTCAAATTAGTATAACTATACTAAAAATCCAAAATTTCTTGGCGTAGGATACAAATAAAACTTTCCAAGCTTTCGCACATCAACCAGATGGCTTTTTCAAGGAAGATAGACAGCTAACTGCAAACTGGATAATAGAACGTTTCAACACTTTGAACGCGGTGACTTGACAAGACAATAAATGAATAGGAGTAAACGTGATATTTCGAAGAAATGAGGTCACGTTGGTTGGGCATGCGGTACTATGGTAGAAAACTTAGCATTATTTGAAGAATTGATTCCAAATACGTGGCAACTCCAGAGAGACACTATCATTGCAAGCCTCGCAGCTGGTCAAGATTTCCAAGGTTTCGTGAATGGCAGTAAATTTCGGTGTGGAGTATGAAGCTAATTTCTTTACATCACTCCATATAGGATCGGCGGACTTGAACTTGACTTCGCTTGATAGGGTTATTTTTCCGTCTCTTGTATCCCTTTTATGTTCGCTGATTCTAATTCCAAACGAACGTTTGGTCATTCCGATGCAGAATCGCCTGGAGTCGTCCGGATATTTTAGTGGGACGGCATAAACACCCGCCTCATTGAGAAGAGGAGGATTGTCAATATTTCTCTTAAGCATCGTATATAAAGATGCCGGAGACCTTATGCCGACAACGAAGTTCATCCTCCTGAGCGCGTTTTTGAGTTGATAGGAAACATTTAGTATGTAGGGAACAGAGTCCAGGTAGCGAAGTTGCGGCATAGAAATATTAGCACGGCTGGTTCTGGCTTTCTCGATAAAGTTATGCATCTGGTTAAAAGTATATCCTGCCTCAGTAGCCAATTTTTTGGCCAATTGTTTTAAGAAATTAGCTTCATACTCCACACCCAAATTTACTGCCATTCACGAAGCCTTGGAAATCTTGACCAGCTGCGAAGCTTGCAATGATAGCGTCTCTCTGGAGTTGCCAAGTATTTGGAATCAATTCTTCAAATAATGCTTACCACGTGCCTAACCAACGTGACCTCGTTTCTTCGAAATATCACGTTTGCTCCTATTCATTTATTGTCTAGTCAAGTCAGCGCTTCAAAGTGTTGAAACGTTCTATTATCCAGTGTGCAGTTAGCTGTCTATCTTCCTTGAAGAAGCCATCTGGTTGATGTGAGAAAGCTTAGAAAGTTTTATTTGTATTCTACGCCAAGAAATTTTGGATTTTTAGTATAGTTATACTATTTTAAGCAGAAGGTATTCAATTACGAATATTTGTGAATATTTTAATGCCTGAGGTGCAGAAATTCTGGCGAAGTTTCCTTTAAAAGTTTATGTTGTTCTCTTTTATCATACAAACGCCTAATAGAACAAATAAAATGAAACAAATCTATGATACGAAAGACTGAAAAAATATAAACAGCTAATCATTCCTTAGTCAGTATTTGTATGAAATTTTATTTTAGGTAATTAATTACCTGTTTCGTGAATATCTTTTTAAGTATGAATAACATTTTTGTCGTTTTGAAAGGCGTATCCAGTTCTAGGTTTCATTAATATTTAAAACACATAAGTATATCTCTTGACATTGTTCATTATTGACGTTTTCACTTTTCAGAGATAAAAGTGCACGACAAATGAAAACTTCTGATAAGACACAACGTTTCATTTAATTTAGAAAACAACATTTATGAAACAAGGTTATTAATGCCACGTAACTATTTACAAAGCTTCATTTCTAATTATTAAAACTATCATAATTTCAAAAAAATCAAGAAAGAATTTTTGACCAATCATATTCCTTTGCCTTTAGAAACTTTGAGTGAAATTGCTAGAGGCGAGGAAGAGTTAGAGAACATTGGAAGCAACCAAATCTGAATATTAAGTGAGGTCGAAATGTGTATTTATTTTCGTAGGAATACATACATATCTGGGCAAGACAACTACAGTGGTGTGCAAAAATTAAGGACGAAGAGGAGAAATTAGCATAACAGCGGAACGAGCAGGCAGAACGGACCGAAAGACCACTCAGGAGATAGACTAGGGTCCGGTACGGTAGGGCATGCGCATATATGCAGCATGACGTAGGGGAGGTGGGGTGGGGGTGTCGGAAGGGTATACAGCACACAGGCGGTGTACGCTCAGCAATTCGGTGAAAGTTATTGCACGGTGTACATCGGGGTTTGAACGAAGTCGAGTTGCTGCCACCGTGTGATATAGCCAACAGGCAATCCAGTAGACGACATCTGGATGACTTTACCCGAGGCAGCGTCATTGGGAAGTTGGAAGAAGGTCGAAGTGTGACTAGTGTAGCCGAGGAGTTCGGGATCGCTCACAGCATCGTTTCACGAGCTTGGAGAGCATTTTAAACGACAACAGGAACAGCTGTCCGATAGTTTAGCAGTGGTCGTCCACGAGCAACCACGGCGGAGGACAACCGGTATATTGTCCTACAGGCGAGAAGAGACAAACGGCAGACGGCAGGAGAAATCGCAAGGCACATGCAACAGACAACTGGACGTCCGTTATCGCGTTTTACCGTGGCCAGGAGGCTGCACAAAGGTGGTCTATTTGCACGACGACCAGTACGGCATGTGCCATTAACGCCTGCTCATCGAAGACAGCGGTTTCTGTGGTGCGAGGAACACAAGAACTGGACACATCAGCAACGGGGTCGAGTTCTCTTTACGGATGAAAGCCGATTTAGTCTGACGAGCGATTCTGGACGTATACACATCTGGTGAGAGCAGGGAACACGCAATCACACCTCCAACATCATCGAAAAGGACCGGTTTGGAGGCGACGGAGTTCTCATTTGGGGCGGTATCATGATTGGTAGCCGTACTGACCTCCACATCTTCCAAAGAGGTTCAGTCACTGATGTCCGCTTTTGTCCCAAGGTTCTACTGCCTCACGTGCGTCTGTTTAGAGGTGCTGTGGGTCCTGAGTTCCTCTTCATGGACGACAACGCTACACCTCATCGTACAGTGGTTGTCGCAGAGCTGTTGGAGAGTGAAGATATTCAACGCATGGATTGGCCCGCAAGGTCCCCGGACCTAAATCCAATCGAACACGTGTGGGACCTTCTCGGGAGATGCTTGGCAGCACGTCACCAGCAGCCAGCAACGATTCCGCAGCTGCGATTGGCGCTACAAGAGGAATGGGCCGCGATGCCTCAACAGCTCCTTGACGACCTCGTCCTCAGCATGTACAGACGTTGTAAATCCTGCAATGCAGTCAGGGGTGATCATATCCCCTACTAAAGACTGGATGTTTCTTGGCAGCCGCCTGTCACATGGGCATTTCTGTCTTCTGTCCAGTTGTGCTCGAAGCTACCTTTTCAATAAAGTGCATTTGTATCCTTTTTATTCCTTGTTTGGACGGTTTTGCTCACTTGTCCCATATTCTTACATCTTGGGGATCTTATGGTATGATTTGAGTCGATGTGGAGCACTTCTGCACAACGCTACATTCGAAAAACCGTCTCGTCCTTAATTTTTGCACGCCAGTGTAGCTTATCCTGTGCAATGGACATTAGAGAGGAGGGGAGAGAAAAAAGAAGGCTCTTAAAGACAGATATTATTGGTTATTAGAGGAGTATAAAAAAAAGGACAAAAACGTATTTCTAAATATGCTACAAACACAGGTTGAAAAAAAGAAACTCTTCGCAGCATTTTGACTTAACTTCAAATTATAAGTAACAAACTAACCAAAGTATGCGTACCGATAGCGTGTGAGCTTGTTCAAGGTCTGCACGCCCGCTTTTTTTCCATCCGTTAAGAAAAAAAATCCTGGCTCAGGCCGGGTAGGGTCTGTACTGTAAGGTTTAGCGTTTTCCTCCAGCACTGAAAAAATCTTTTCGTGTCACAAAACGAAGACTGATTTATTAAATAATCAAATGGCGAAATTCACTGGGGGAAACGAAAGACGCCCTCTGTCACCGGGTGCATTGATTTATTACAGTTGAAACCGGGCTTTAAGATAAGTCTGACATGGAAAGGTTTATTTCTTTTAAGACTGAAATTAAATACCGTTTTCACTTCGTTAGCTTTCATGACTAAAACAAGTGGCTTTTTTCCCGAGAAATGTTTATACACAAAGAGTTTTCAGCTTCTCGAAACCGAAACCAGCTTCTGGCGCCATTCGTTGCTACAACAGAGATAGGAAATTCGAAGTATTTGTTTACATATTTGGGAATCGAGGGCTTCCTTGTTTGTATTCACGTGTAGAAGAGGAAAGACAGTTACATATTTGCAACAGAAGTATGTAGCCAGTTCTAAACGTCATATGTGGGAGGTAATTCCTAAGAGAAATGGAACGTCTCTCTGCGTGACATTTCCACAGTTCATACACTATGTCCATCACAGAAGTCCAGGACTTTTCCAGGACATTTCCGGGACTTCTGAACTTTATTCCATGACATATGATCCTGAAACCTTAGGTCTGTTTAACCAGTAACATACAGTAAACAACTCCCTACATGTTCGAGCAAACTCAGTGTTGCCATTCATATTGGCTTTAAAAATTCCGTGAGTTTTCCAGGTTTTCCAAAAGATAATGTTGCGGTTAATTTCAGGTAAAATTTACAGATTATGTATAAATCCATGATAATATACATACTAAATGCCACATTTATAATGCAATATATTCAATGCAAGAAGAACAAGAAAAATGACACCAAATTTTCGGGTGTAATGAGCACGTCTTTTGAATCCGTTCTGACGCAAATTAAATTTGTCAAAGCTATTCAAAGTCAATGGGACCGGTATGAAAAAGAATAGCATCTGACCGAAGAAAGAAGTTTTTCAATCGGGCTTTCAATCCTGCAGATATTGCTGTAAACAAAATCGTGAACTTACACCCTCTGGTTGCAGACTTGTGCTTTAAGAAAATTTGAATTTATATGAGAAACATTTCGAAGCGAAAACGCTCTCCAACAAAGAAAGAATTTTTCAAATCAGACTCTTAGAAGCAGCGATATGGACAAATATAAGATATGAATTTACGTCCCCTGGCGGGAAAAACATGCATTTTAAGAAGAAAGTATTCTCGAAAGGTTTTTCTATGTAAGTAGTATCAGCCCAAGAAAAAAAATAAAATTAGTCAAGTTTTCAGGAGCTCAGATTTTGCCGCAAATACATCAGAAGCAGAATTTAAAACATAAGTTTTAAGAATGGTTTGGCCCCCTAGTGGCCAAACCATTCTTTAGCAAATATTAGAAATATTTGAAAAACATTTTCCATCAGGAGCTATATGCGATATACACTGGCGTGCAAACATTAAGGACGAGATGGTTTTTCGAATGTAACGTCGTTCAGAAGTGCTCCACATCGACTCAAATCATACCATAAGATCCCCAAGATGTAAGAATATGGGACAAGTGAGCAAAACCGTCCAAACAAGGAATCCAAAGGATACAAAGGCACTTTATTGAAAAGGTAGCTTCGAGCACAACTGGACAGAAGACAGAAACGTCCATGTGACAGGCAGCTGCCAAGAAAAATCCAGTCTTTAGTAGGGGATATGATCACCCCTGACTGCATTACAGGATTTACAACGTCTGTCCACGCTGAGGACGAGGTCGTCAAGGAGCTGTTGAGGCATCGCGGCCCATTCCTCTTGTAGCGCCAATCGCAGCTGCGGAATCGTTGCTGGCGGCTGGTGACGTGCTGCCAAGCGTCTCCCGAGAAGGTCCCACACGTGTTCGATTGGATTTAGGTCCGGGGACCTTGCGGGCTAATCCATGCGTTGAATATCTTCACTCTCCATCAGCTATGCGACGGCCACTGTATGATGAGGTGTAGCATTGTCGTCCATGAAGAGGAACTCAGGACCCACAGCACCTCTAAACAGACGCACGTGAGGCAGGAGAACCTCGGTGCAATAGCGGACACCAGTGACTGAACCTCCTTAGATGTGGAGGTCAGTACAGCTACCAAGCATGATACCGCCTCAAACGAGAATTCCGCCACCTCCAAACCGGTCCCTTTCGATTATGTTGGAGATGATATTGCGTGTTCCCTGCTTTCTTCAGATGTGTATACGTCCAGAATTGCTCGTCATACAGAATCGGCTCTCATCCGTAAAGAGAACTCGACCCCATTGCTGATGTGTCCAGTTCTTGTGTTCCTGGCACCACAGAAACCGCCGTCTCCGATGAGCAGGCGTTAATGGCACACACCGAACTGGTCGTCGTGCAAATAGATCACCTTTGTGCAGCCTCCTGGCCACGGTAAAACGCGATAACGGACGTCCAGTTGTCTGTTGCATGTGCCTTGCAATTTCTCCCGCTTTCTGCCGTCCGTCTCTTCTAGCCTGTAGGACAATATAGGGGTCGTCCGCCGCCGTGGTTGCTCGTGGACGACCACTGCTAAACTCTCGGACAGCTGTTCCTGTCGTTTGAAATGCTCCCCAAGCTCGTGAAACAATGCTGTGAGCGATCCTGAACTCCTCAGCCACACTAGTCACACTTCGACCTTCTTCCAACTTCCCAATGACGCGACCTCAGGAAAAGTCATCTAGATGTCGTCTACTGGATTGCCTGTTGGCCATATCACACGGTGGCAGCAACTCGACGTCGTTCAAACCGATGTACACCGTGCAATAGCTGTCACCGAATTGCTCAGCGTACACCGCCCGTGTGCTTTATACCCTTCCGACACTCCTCTTCCCCCTACGTCATGCTGCATATATGCGCATGCCCTACCGTACCGGACCCTAGTCTATCTCCTGAGTGGTCTTTCTGTCCGGTCTGGCTGCTCGTTCCGCTGTCATGCTAATTTCTCCTTTTCGTCCTTAATTTTTACACACCAGTGTTGGAAGAATTTTTCAAATCGGAGTTTTAGATGCTGAAATATCGGGGAAAACGCAATTTACCTTCGCGCCACCTAGCTTGAAAATTTTGAATTTATATAAAAAAGCATTTCGCATCGGAAACACCATCCAACAAAGAAGGAATTTTTCAAATCGGACTCCTAGAAGTAGAGATATTGACAAAAATAAGATATACATCTACTCCCCTGGGGTAGAAGCCATGCATTATTTTAAGAAGAAAATATTCCTAAAAAGTGTGTCGATGTGAGTAGTATCAGTCCACAAACGAATTGTTTTTCAATCAAGATTTTAGAAGCTCAGATTTTGCTGCAAATACAACAGAAGTGGAAATTAAGACTTACGTCCCCTGGTGGCCCAACCATTTTCACCAAAAATTAGGAATTATATGCAAAGGATATTCCATCAGGAGCTGTATCCGGCGCAGAAATAATTTTTCATATCGGAGTTTTAGAAGCAGAGATAGGAGGGATGAAGGGGGGGGGCGCAATTTATCTTTACGCCCCCTAGCGGAAAGTCTATGAATTATTTTAAAATTTTGAAATTATATGAAAAACATGTCACACCGGAAACTCTATCCAATGAAGGAAGAATATTTCAAATCGGACCATTACAAGCAGATATATTAAAAAAAAAATAAGATATACATCTACGCCCCCTGGCGGTGAAATCATGCATTATTATAAAAAGAAAATATTCCAAAACGGTTTGCTGACGTGAGTGGCATCGATCTACGAACGAAGTTTCTCAATCGAGATTTCAGAAGCTCAGATTTTATGGCAAATACATCAGAAGCAAAAATTAACGCTTACGTCCCCTGGTGGCCAAAGTATTCTTTACCAAAAAGTACAAATTATATGCAAAATATTTTCCATGAGGAACTATATCCGCTGAAGAAATGTTTTTTCAAATCAGAGTTTTAGAAGAGATATGGGGAAAAACTTGATTGACTTATACGTCTCCTAGCGGAAAATCTATGCGTAACTTGAAAAAGTAACTATACCTAAAATACTTTTCGACGTAGATGGAATCCAAAGATAAAATAATTTTTTCAATCGGATGTTTAGAAGCAAATATATGGAATGAAATGTATTTTGAATTCGACATCATCTGCAGTTACGCCCTCAAGCGGTGAAATTGTACATCGTAAAAAAAAAAAAAGGAAATGAAGGATCATCATTCGCATATTTCAAGCTTCCCGATGCAAAAAGAATTTTTCAAATAGGACTAATAATTGCAGAGATATGGTGTCTATAGACGGACGGACAAACTGATAACGTAAGCACGATCTTTTTTTCACAAAAGACGTGCTAAAAAAGCTATCATTGAACACTTGAATTAATTGCTGGCTTTTTTTTATTACTCGCTGAAATTTTCGATTTCCATTGCATACTCGACGTTTTTAGTTGTCGGTAGCGGACCGACGATTTCCATCGCATACTCGATAATTTCCGTCATCCGTAGCGGACCGGCGATTTCCATAGCATACTCGATGTTTTCCGTCGTCCGTAACGGACCGACGATATCCATAGTAAAACCCTTAGTACTTGGAATAGCCGAATATTTCTTCCCAACGAATGGTCTTACTGAGCGTCAAGCGGAACTCGGTGCGCACGGAGAATGTAAGGTGTCAAAGTACCGACGACGGAGCACGGCGCTGCGGTTCTGGCGCACAATGGCGCCATGTTTTTGTTATGGCGCACTCTTGCGCAGAATTCCCATCCCTGGTAACTGTATACGCATTACGCATAAAATTTTCAGTTTAATTTTCCCTGACTTTTCCAGGATTTTGCAAAAAAAAAAAAAATTCTCCCTGAGTTTTCCCTGATTTTTAGCCTTATTTTCGGATTCCCTGATTTCTCCCGGTTTCCCGGTCAGCTGGCAACCCTTTTAAAACAGAATGCAGAATGGTGAAAATAATGTTTGCTGCAGCAAATAAGAAACTCAAAATCACAGATAAATACTGAAATATCTAAACGCTCACTGATAATGTAACCACGTTCAATTTCTGCAAAACTTTTACATACGTTATACTATACTGATTTTGAGAAAATTATTTTTCTACTTTGGCTTCAGTTCAGTTATTGAAATTTCTCGATAGGGTTTTCAGAAGCGGAGTTACAGCTGCGAAAGGAAGTACACAAACACCACCTAGCAGCAGAACTGTGAACTACAAACCTCCTCAAATACAAACTGAAGATGTTCTACAAGGTTAATGGTCTCTTGTGCTAAAAGAATGTTTAAAATCGGACATTTAGAAGTACAGATATTGAGAAAAATAGATTCAATATTTGCGCCCTCTAGCAGCGAAATTGTGCATTATATTGGGAAGAAAACACATACACGGAGTTTTCATAGTTAGCAGTATCTGATTGAAAAAAAAATTAATCGGTTTTTTAGTCTCGCAGATATTGCTGCACACTGAAACGTAAGCTTACGCCCTCTAGTGGCACACTTGTGCGTTAAGTAAAATTGAAATTATATGAGAAATACTTCGCACCGAAAATGCTCTCCAACAAAGAAATAATTTTTCAAAGCGGGCACATAGAAACAGAGATATCGACAAAAATAAGATATGCATCTACGCCCCTTGCGGAAAAACTATGCGCTAATTTACGCAGGAGGTATTCTCAAAAATTTATCCGAGGTGAGCGGTATCGGTTTACGAAGGAATTTTTTCAGTCGAGTTTCCAGAAGCTCAGATTTTGTTGCAAATAAATCAGAAGGCGAAGTAAACACTTACACCCCCTGGTGGGCAAACCATTCGTTACCAAAAATGAGAAATTATACGCAAAACGCTTCTCATCAGAAGCTGTATCCGACGCAGGAAGAATTTTTCAAATCGCACTTTTAGAAGCAGTGATATCAGGAAAACCGTAATTTTTACGCCACCTAGTGGAAAATCTATGCATAACTTAAAAATGAGACTGTAACTAAAATAGTCTTCGATTAAAATGGCATCGAAAGGAAAAATAATTTTTTCAATCGGGTATTTAGAAACAAATATATGAAATAAAATGTATTTTGAATACAATAGGATCTGCGTTTACGCCCTCTAGCGACGAAGCTGTGCATCGAAAAAAAAAACCGGTATTAAAGGATCATCGTTCTCACATTTCAAGCTTCGCAACACAAAAAGAATTTTACAATCGAATTAATAGGTGTCCCAGGCTGGATAGACAAAATGATAAGACACGCACGATCGTCTTTTTACAGAAAACGTGCTAATAACGCAGCTTTGCCGCCCAGGTGGTGCAGTGGTCTAAGCGATGGCTTCTGATCATTCGTCAGAGATGGGTCCGGGTTCGAATCCCGGTGAGGCATGGATGTCGTGTTTGTCTTACGGCGCTGGCTCTCTCTCTCTCTCTCTCTTCCCTGGAACCAGTAGCTCTAAATTAGTAACGGGCGACAGCTTATAGCCGACTGAGTTGCACACGGTGGTCGTTAAACCTCCAATAAAAAAACAAAAAAAACGCAGGTTTGGTACTGCTAACAGATAAAAAAACGAACAGCCCCACGCATTTTGCAGGGGGTGGTGAGGGAAATTTGTCAGATATAAGTTACATCAGTAGAAAAATGCTCAGGTACAAAACATCGCGCAGGGACAAATAGGCAGGAATGGATAAAATTCCAGGACATGTAGCAGAATCTTAGGACATTTCCAGGTCTTTTCCAGGACAACATGGAATTCCAGGACTTTTCCAGTATTTCCAGAAATTCCAGGACGCGTACGAACCATGCATTTCCTTTGGTATTAATGTTGTTCTTTTCAATACAACACCTTTTTTTTTTGAATGGCACGGGATCTTTAACCTTTTCTGAATCGTGGACATCATAGCAAAACGGAATAGATCTCGCAGGCCGCATAAAAAATAAAAGTAAAAATGCCTGTATTGTTTATGAACATCGATTATTTCAGAAAGGTCTCGAATTCTAAAACTTTTGGAAAAAGAAACGATACAGTAAATATGATATCTATGGTACAAAGAATTCCAAAATAGGTACCTGATACATCTACATTTTTCAGTACACTTTAAAAATTTCAGTTATGTAATTTGTCGCAACATAGCTCATAACAGATTTGAGAATTCAAAGTCAATGTATCCAGGGTACTTACAAATTCATTTCGTCATTTCGAAAACGTATTTTTTTTTTCATTTTATAATTTCCTTTGCGGATCATTAAAAAGTGCTCCGCGGCCACGAGTTGAAGACCCCTGCTGTAAAGGAAGACTTGCGTTATTTGCAACAAATGGTGGAGGAAGCTTCATGAAAATCTGAAACAGGTCGGGTCTGATCAGGCAGGATTTCCAAATCAAGGCCGTGCCGACCCAAATGCCTGTGCAATAAAAAAATGATCTTCCTGTTCAATACCTTTTTTTTTTTTTTGTATGAAATCTGGAGTGGATAATAGAAAAAGACCAATTAAAGCTTCTCCTCGTTAGGGATTTTCCGAATAGTTGTTTGTTTTGCATTTTGTGTGCGGCATCCGAAATATTTCAATGAAAAAGACACTGATTTCGTCTTTTCAATTGGTTGTTGGCCTAACATTTATTCTTTTAATTCTAAATTTTTTCTTCCAAAATCGTTCTTTTCGTATTAGTTGGACTAAATCTTCAGTACCACGCACACTCGCGTTCGCTGATAGCTTTGTTTAACTTCTGTAGTGGAAGTGGACCTTGCTCCAGAACAGCGATTCCAAAAACTGAGCTATCATTATCAGTGTACCAAAACAGTGGTTCTGGAATACTGTTAGTATTACAGGCGCTGCCCTAGAACAATGATTTAAAGTCAACCAGCGTCCCTTGACATGGTACAGAGGAATAATAGCAACATGGGTAAAGAATAGAATAAAATTAGCAACTTTTCTCACAATAAAATGTTTATTATGCATCGACTATAATTTCGCAGAGCGTTTACAACAACAACAACTATTCGGAAAACTCCATTCGACCTGAGGATGTCGAGCCAAACGCTCTGCGAAACTATAGTCGATGTATAATAAACATTTTATTCTGAGAAAAGTTGCTAATTTTATTATATCTTAACACCACAAGCTTAGTAGTCATAAAATATTTATGGGCAAAGAATGTCAGTGATTGTCTCTTATAACTTTTAGGGTATACCCGAGCAACGTTATTGCCCCTTAGTAGGTTCTTACAGAAGCGTATTCATAATCAGATATTGTTAGGTTCGCATACTTTTTTCTAGAGGTCGAAAAATATTTGTAACGTTTAATTAAGAATCTTACATATTGTTTCGATTTTTGTCTTTTTCACTTTTAAGTTCATTTGTGGTTTCTTTTTCTATTTTCTATATTATTTTCTTTGTTTTTTTTTCGGCATAACTCTAGGTATTTTTCATTCGCAATTCTTTGTGTTGCAATCATAAATTTTTACTTCATTTGTTATCAGTGTAATTTCATTTTCTTTGTATGTCCTTTAACTTGAATCAGTGGTTACGTCTATATAGTAGGTTTCCTAATGCATTTATTTTGCACGTACATAGGTAGAAAGAACTGACTGATATAATCATGGATATGCATATTTCTTTTATTGTTGGAAATTAAGGCTTTTTCCGCCTTCCATTATTTTATGTTTGGAAAGGACTTCATTGTACAGGTCCGACTCGAACCCTATTAGCCCGAACTCACTCTCTGCGATGTTTTTCACTTCCCCAATATGAAATACCACTTGAAAGGAAAAATATTTCAAAATATTGAGGAGATACAAGTGAATGAGACGAAGCAGCTGTTCGCTATTTCAAAAGATGACTTCAAAATATGCTTATAGTAGTGGAACAAGCGCTGGGACTTCGGCAGGGGACTACTTCGAAGGCGATTAAGTTTCAAATCTGTAAGTCTTGTACTTTTTTGACAATAAATCCAGTATGGATGCTTTTTGATCACACCTTGTAAACATGATTTTAATTGAGATTCATGTGTGAAAGCAAAACATACTAATAAACTGTCCCCAAAACAGGAAACTTGCTGATCCAAATCACCACTAGAGTTAGCACAGTCAGATGTATATGGACTAATTGAAGTTGAAAGAATAGATAGAAAAAGATAATTTCGTACATTTATTGACGACTTAATTAGGTATACGACAATACACGTGACAAGTAGAAAATATGAAGTTTTGACAAAGTTCAAAACAAAGTTAAAAGAATTTGCAACCGATACTGCAAATAAATTTAATAAAAAGGTAAAAACCGTGAGAATAGAAAATAGTTTTGGATAGTGTAGTAAAGAAGTTGAAGTGTATTTACCAAATGAAGGTATTGTTCATCAGACAACCGTAGTATATGCACCAGAACAAAATGGAGTTGCAGAGAGAAAGAACCATAAGTGGTAGAAATGTGCAAAGCAGTGCTAATTAATACGAATCTGTAAAAAGCCTTTTGTGGAGAAGCAGTACTAACACCACCATATTTCTAGAACAGGTTCGTTGGCAAAAACTAATATTAGTTGTGGAATGCAGCACCGGTGGGGCATTCGTTTCAGGAAGCTGCAGAGTTAGCAACCAAACCGGCAGCTGTGACTGGCAACTGGCTAACATAGAAATCTTTCTGTCATTTTAAATTTTAACAAATTTTATCTTAAATATTGATTAAGAACGGGAAAAATTAACATTAAATCGAAATGCTGCAAGTTTTCAAACGAAAGATTTTGTAAAATGTTGGAAAAGAAGAAAATAAGTTTTGTGAGCAGGGAAGGAGGTTTCGTGTGCTCACACCCTCCTATAAACCCGCCAGTGGAATGAATTTAAATTTAATAACTTAAACGTGTTTGGGTGAAAAGTTTTCTATATGTGAGCAAGCAAAGAAGACAGGAATAAGATAATGGAGTAATCGAAGGTACATTCGTAATATAATTTCACATCAAAAGGATGTAGAGTACACGGGTTGGAAAAAAAGTGGTCGTTTCAAATCTGTCAAGTTCTTAAAAATCAAATGGATAAGGAGACAGAAAGTGCAAATCAGGAAGATTTTCCCTTTATACAGGTGGGAGGCCAAGGTGATAAAAAAATAAAGAAGGTAACATTGACACGGAAAAAGGAGAAACTTGAACAGACAGTACTGTAAATTTTCCAGAAGAGTCAGAGCTAACAGAAACATTCAACTGTTTCGCTGATATTTATTCACCTACTATTTAAGCATTCAAAGGAATTTTCCTCCAGACAGTCTTAGTCTTGAGGTAAAAAAAAAAAAGGCAAAAATTGGCAAAGCCATCATGAAAAGCAGATACAAGACAGATTTCTTCAAGTACATGTCCAAACCCATTAGTTGATGTACAAAATCTTCCAGAAAAGAAGAGAAGGAAAAAAAAGGTGCAATGGAAGAAGGGTATCAAGTCCTTGAAAATAAATTACACTTAGTAGTTAAATGACTTACCTGAAGGAAAGAAAGCTGTAGCAAGCCAATGGATTTTCGAGACAAAATGTGATGACAAGCAGCAACTGATAAAGCCAAGCAAATGGTGAAAGGATGTGATTAAAAATTTGGTTCAGACTACGATAATACTTTTGTTCCAGTCGTCAAGCACAAAACAATAAGAACATTTCTTAATGCAGCATCATATAAGTTCATGATTTGGTATTAAATTTACGTGCTTAAGGGCAAAGCTTAATGATGAAGTATACATGAAGCAACCAGAAGGTTTAGAAGCAAAAGGAAAATAACACAAATTGTGTAAATTACATAAATCCGCATATGGCATAAAGTCAGCAAAACGTGGAATCAGTCAATATATAGCAAACGCTGAAAGTCTTAAATTTACAAAAGCAAAGATGATTCATGTTTTTTTTTCTTTTTTGGAAAACAGGTAATAGTGATCTTGCATATTCAATTCTGTATGTAAACGATACTTTGATGAATGCAAAAAGCCCTGCGGAAATAAATAAAATAGTGGAAGAATTGTAGAAACACTACGAAGTAACAATCTGGGAGTACAGCCTAAGAATTGAAGTACACAAAAGGGAAGTACCTACTTAAGCCAACAGAAAAAAAATCAAAAATTAAAAAAAAAATTAGGGATTACGTAAAGGGAAACCAAGTTGTACACCTATGAAAACAAGATATTATAAAAATTGAAGAACTAACTTAAAAATATGTATTACAGAAAGGGAAACCAAGTTGTACACCTATGGGAAGGGGATATTATTGAAATTCAAGAATTAGTTTTAAAAATGTGGATTACAGCAAGGGAAACGGAGTTATAAACTTATGGAAACAAGATATTATGAATTTCAAGAAGAAGAATATATGCTACCAGACAATTATAAATACAGGAAAGTAGTTGAATCTCTTTCATATATCTCCGCCTTCACAAGACCAGATATCTTTGCTGCAACGAAAATACTATGTACAACATGCCAAAACCCAAGGCAAAGAAACTAGACAACTGTTATGAGAGTTATAAAATACCTAACAGGGTCGCAAAACTTAAACTCAGAATTTCTTAAGAACAACTTCCAGTGAGGGAGTGTACATATACTGATGCAGACTACCTCTTGCAATGAAGCAAGACAACCTTTTGTAATCTGTTCTTCGGAAAGAACTTCATTACTTAGAAGTCACAAAAAACAAAGGAATATATTTGTCGTCAGCAGAAGCTAAATATATGTCTCAGTTGCCAAATCTGCGTAAGTCCTGAATTCATTGGTTGCTAGAGATCTTGAGGGGTTATAACGAAGTAAATTTCTCCGTCGCCGGGATTCGAACCCGAGTACGCTCATTCCGGAACAAGCAGCTCTACCAACTGAGCTACGCAGACATGTATTCTGATTCCTATCTGCCTTTATGTCATGTGCGTCCTGCTGGCAGGTACGTCACAGGGTGACAGTAACAGTTGACAATTACAGTATTTCAAGACAACCAGTCAGTGATTAAACTTGTTCAGTCTGAAAAAGAACGTTCAAGAATAAAGGATACAGTCATCAAGCAACAAGGATTTATACAACAAGGACTTCCTGAAACTTGAGTATAGTGCTTCGAAAAACAATGTTGCAGATGTGATAACCAAACCATTCGCACAACCAATACACAGAAATCGACAAAATTTCATCCTACGGCTGTGCAGATACAAGAGTGGTTTGTTATACGATCAAATCTTCCATCTGTGCTATTTACGTGTGTTTGTTTGTTTTATTTTTCAAGCCACCTCTTTCAAGAAAGGTATTTCTTCGACTACTGGAAAGAGTCGAACCCACGGGGCTCTCTCCCAGCCTTGATATGTCGAAGGTTGCGGCTAGTGCTGTCACTCTCCGCGGAATGGATGAATCAGTGTTGTTCGAGGGCTCCCAGGGTCGATTCGCAGTGGTTTTTGCAGAAACGCTTGTTATGTTTACGGGTAGTACTTTTTGGAAAGTTGCTCCGCGAAGCGGCATCAGGCTGATTGCGTGTTGTGTTATTTGAACGAAGTGGAATCATTCGTTTGGTGGCCTTTACTTCGTGATCGTCATGTTCCGCAAGGCGGCAAAGTTAATTTTATTTCTAAGGAGTATGTTTCGTTTATGGTTTTGGACAAATTCATATTCAGAATAAAAAAATTCAAATAAAAATCAGAAAGAGTCGATTACGTAAATATTTAGGATGACCATATTTTGTGTTCTATCACATTTGTGAGGCTGATGCCTTCTTCCTTCATAACTCATATGCTTGTGGAGTAATTATATCAGCACAAAAATTTGGTCTTAAAATCTAGGATATTAGATTGGTTCACTGAGTTGTTAACCACCAGCAGTTCACCTTTTTACTGTTTTTTTCAAATTTATTCTTTTGTTTACACATTTCTGAAATACTGTGAGGACTGTCTTTTTTACTGGTTTGATTTTAATTGTGAGATATTCAGGTGTGTCAATAAATCCTCGGCAATCAAACAAATATTCTGATTTAATCTCTTGAGTTGCCAGTTGTTTTATTCTTTTTGGGAACACATTCAATACTGACTTTGACATTACCTCATGGCAAAATAACACCAGTTAAACTAGAATAAACTACATACCCAAACAGTAATAAATGATTTTTACAAATGCATATATGACGATAGTACTGATCATGGAATGTGAAGAACATACGTTCTTTTTAAACATAAAATTAATCATAAGAGAAAAACATACTGATTTCCAAGTATATAAAAATTATCATATATATCCACCATTATACCAGATGATTCCTTTTACATCTGGACGGAAACTAAATAATTTAAGAACTTTGCGCATAGAGCTTTCCTTTGTTCAAGCAAGAAGCAATGTAAAGGAAACCAGATTATGTGGATAAAAAGTATTACGATAGTTCACTGTTTCAAAAAACAAAATTGTTAAGGAATTACTGCATGACGAAAAACATACAAAAGGAAATCACAAATAAACTTAATATGTCAAAATAACAGGGCAATATAGAGGCAATTTCATATGCATTAAAATACGGAAAGGACATTTAATGCATATGAAATTGCATTGGGAAGAACTCAGTGAGAAGCTCCGACAAATAGCTTCGAAAAACGAGTACACTCATTCCTGAGAATGCTGTTGTAAGGGAAAACAGAAACCCAGGAAATGTGATCTATTATATAAAATTTTGAATGTGTTGTAACACAGGAATATTATTAGACCGTCACACACATCAAGCCTTTCAGGCTTACCCAGCTTTTACGTAAGAGTAGGAACTCAAGCCCAATGGGAACAATAATATTGTTGCTACCCCCCGGGTCGCCGGATTATCGAATAAAAATAAGCTTTAAGAATTTAGATGTCAGGATGTCAGGCAATGGTTGACGGCCCGGAGGTAGACATTAGAATTTAGAATAAATGTTTGTGAGCTTTTTTTATCGCCGAAATCTTAGTTACTGGTGAAAAGAATTTATCCTGCAATTTAGCCCATTAAAAGCAAGAAATTCTGACACTCATTAATTAGTCATGCAACTTCAGGACTGGCACGAGACAACAGACATTTAATCAATTAACAACAAAATATGAGGATAATGATGAAGACGTCTATATGCAGAGGATTGTGAAGGAGGGGCGTCAAGTAGACTCGCCCCTTTCGGGATAGCTCAGAGGTTGAATTTATCATTAAAGTCAATGATTACTTGTTGGCCTATACAGTCCGGCTTTAAAAACAGTTCTCAGCCGACGAGAGTCTATTGGCTGACCGGAGCCAATCTAATCACAACTGGCATGCATACATAAGTTCTGTACTTACAGATTTGCTGTTTCCTCAGGTATCCATGTTTGATGTATTTATATTCGAAGTGCACCTGTGTGATGACACGCCCATTTCAGAGCGCGCACTATAACCATTGGAGAGGGGAGTCGAACCCCGTCTCCCACTTTCTCTCGTGCACTGCATTCACTTGCATGAAATTATGGACGCATTTATGCGCACCAATGTCGTGGTGGAACGAAGCCACTGACGTGTAGAAGGATCCGTTTGTGTCTCCAAAGGTGATTCTCGCATACATCACCGGTCGGCATCTCCGTCATTCGGGGCTGTAGTTCCATCACATCGTGTGACCTCCGGGATACTGGCTTTCTCTTACGTGCAATCTAGCACCAGGAAAAGAGGTATCGTCCTCTCTCCTATTCCTCGCGGTGGTCTCATCCGCTCTGCCGCTCCTTGTATAGCTGGCCAGCATCTTCGGACAGAAGCTCTTCCTCCGAGCTGGGTCCGCTTCACAGAGACTCGTTCCCTTCACGGTTCGGAACCAGACAATCCTTTTTCGCTTGTTTACATCGTCAATAAATTTCTTTTTCTCCTTCTTAGGGGTCTGTTTAAACTCTCTTGTCAGCCTGAAAGCATTTGGCGCGGTAAAGTGGTATGAAATACATGCCTCTGCATTCGGAATATGTGGTGGGTCCACTCCCAGAAAAGTACAGAAAACACATAACTTAACTAACACTCCTTTGTCCTGCCAAGGTTCGGCGTAGCAAACGCCATAAGTTTCCTGATCTGTTGACACTTTAATGGCTATCCGACTTGACTGACACGCACTAAGGGGGCGACGCATCGCCTTCCCCACACCAGGCTAGGATTTCTCCCTTCCAAGAAAAAGGGCTCTTATCTGTGTTCTCCTCTTTTGCAATGCGGGAAACCACTAGCTGTTAATTTTCACCCCATAATTAATGCTGTTCCCGCCTATTGCCAAACCTGCTAATCGAATTCATTTCAGTATCTAAAAATCGTAACAATATGATGCATAAATGAACTGCATCGGAAACTTTCACAAACAGAAAAATCTCATATTAGATAATTTCATAAAGTTTTGCTTTTTTGAAGTTCTAATGAAGTTCCTAAAAAGCACGCGGTTCCAATTAAAATGAAAAAAAAAAAAATAAAATCTTGTACTCAGTGCAGTATACGGAGCTACATGATTATGTGGAAATCGTTTACAATTGCGACAGTGATATTTCAGAATTTTATATTTTAGTCACTATATTGTAGATCTATATTGTAGATCTTTCCAAGATTTCATTGCTTAATTTTAATGTTTTCCACTTTTTCTTGTCTGCAGTTAACTGCTAGAAGGCGCGTGTGTATAACTGAACTTGGGACGATACCGCTGTTTCTACAAGAAATTGGAGAAAATGTTTCCGTGTTGAACAGACATGTAAATAAAGGGGTACTCTTCATTACATCGAAGCCGTTGGTAGCTGCTTCTTTGTATTTGTTATTTGTATATCATCATCATCATCATCATCATTGTCAACCATTATCAATCCACTGCTGGACGAAGGTCTCCCCAAGTTTCCTCCACAACGGTCTGTCTTGTGCCAGTCTCCTCCATGTCACCCCTGCATACTTTCGAATTTCATCCACCCATCTCCCATGTGGTCTTCTTCTGGGTCTTTTCCTGTCCCTTGGAATCCAATCTAAAATTTCAGCTGTCCATCGATGATCTGTCTTTCTGGCAGTATGTCCAGCCCATTGCCATTTCAGGGATTTAACTCTGATCATCATGTCTTCCACTCTTGTCATTTTTCGGATCCACGAGTTCCTCTTCTTATCTCTCCTGGTTACACGAAGCATGCACCTCTCCATGCTTCTTTGAGTTGTCTGCAGTCTTTGTATATCTCTTTTAGTTAAGGTCCACGTCTCTGCACCATACGTAAGCACTGGAAGGATGCATTGATCAAACACTTTTCTTTTAAGACATAATGGCATATTGCTCTTGAAAATTATGCTGTTTCTTCTAAAAGCTCTCCAGGCAAGTTTTGTACGCCGATTAATTTCTTCATCAATGTGACCCTCACTTGATATCTGCTGTCCAAGATAAACGTACGTGTCTGTTATCTCCAGCTTTTCTCCATCAATCAATAAATCTTCATTTCTTGTAAAAGCATTGAACATCACTTTTGTCTTCTGAAAGTTCATTTTTAATCCCACTTCTTTACTCTTGTCAGCAAGTTCCTGGATCATACTCTGCAGCTCTGATGGGGTAGTTGCAAAAATGACTACGTCATCAGCAAAACGAAGGTGGGTTAGATAATCTCCATTAATCTTTATCCCTTTGTTTTCCCAGCTCAGCGACTGAAAAACACTCTCCAATGTGGCATTAAAGAGCTTCGGAGATATGGTGTCACCTTGTCTCACTCCCTTTCCAATTTTTATGTGTGTTGTATTTTCAAACAGCCGAATCTTTGCATTTGCATTTTCATAGATGTTATTAATAATAATAATGTATGCATCTTCAATACCGCAGGTTTTCAGAGCCATTGTAACTGCTGATGGTTTCACCGAATCAAAGGCTTTTTCATAATCGATAAAAGCCATGCACAATGGAAGTTCATATTCCCTCGCTCTTTCAATTAGTTCTCTCAGTACGTGGATATGATCTATTGTGCTGTAGCCACTCCTGAATCCAGCTTGTTCTCTCGGTTGAGCCATGTCCAGTGTTACCTTCAAGCGGTGTGAAAGAACTTTAGTGAAGATTTTATAAACTACTAATAGGAGGCTGATAGGTCTGTAGTTTCCGAGATCCTCAATGTCACCTTTCTTATGTAGCAGGATCATTGTAGCGGTGTTCCAATCCTCAGGAATCTTTCCTTCATTAAGGCATCGAGTGAAAATTTGGGCGAGTACTGTTTCAATTTCTCCACTTGCTTCTTGTATGATGTCTACAGTAATTCCATCTTCTCCTGGAGCTTTTCCATGCTTCATGTTCTTGATTGCATGTGCAACTTCTGCTGGAAGGACTGGAGGAACTCTGGTACTGGTATCTTTCATGATGTCTGGAGTGCATGTATCATCCCTTTCATATAATTTGGAGTAGAAATCTTTCACTCTTGTCAAAATTTCGCCTCTATTTCTTGTTACAGAACCATCTTCTTTTCTCAGTGCCATAATCTGTTTTCTTCCCTTACTGAGATGTCCCTTTGCTATCTTTAGGCTTTGGTTGTTTTCAATTGCTTTCCTCACTAGTTCACAGTTGAATTTTCTTACGTCTTCAGTGATACTTTTTCTTACTGTCTTGCATAGCTCTATATATTCCACTTTGGAAGTCACATCTTCTTTAGTTGTCCTCATCTCTCTTCTTTTTTGCATCAACATTTTCGTTTTTCCTGATAATTTGTTTACAGGCAACTCTTTCTTAGACCCAGCTAATTTTGTTGCTGTTTCCATAAGAGCTTTGGTTACTTTTCTGTTAACTTCAGAGATGTCCACTTCTTCCGATGTTAGGCCTTCTAAAGCAGAGAACCTGTTCTTCAGTTCCAACTTGAAGGTATTATGGTGTTTTTTAAGGTTGGTTATGTCAATAGATTTTGTTTGTCTTATGAGCTTGCCACGTTCAAGTTTGGTGTTGAGGTGCATCTTACATCTCACCAATCTATGGTCACTACCTGTGTTGAATTTGTTTAGCACACTGCAGTCTTCTATGACGAATTTTTTGTTACACATAATAAAATCAATTTCACTTGTCGTCCCAATTGGATGTCTCCATGTCCATTTCCTGTGTGACTTTTTCTTGAAGAAGGAGTTCAAGATGAAAAAGTCTGCAAACTCAACGAGAGTATTTCCACGCTGGTTTCTGTTGCCGTGACCGAATTTACCTACTGAAGTTTCATTCTGTTGCCGTTGCCCTATTTTTGCATTGAAATCTCCCATAATTATTTTCAAGTGCTGCTTACCTTTATTATTTAGATGACAAATTTCCTCATAAAATTCTTCAATTTCTTCTTCAGCATGACTTGTGGTGGGTGCATAAGTTTGAATAATCTGAGCCTGGTATCTTTTCGAGAGTTGGATAACAAGTCGTGCAGCTCTGTCAGAGGAACTTTCAACTTCTACAACTTTATCCTTCAGTTTCTTGTTTATTATAAATCCAACACTACTAGTTCTGCCAGTATCTGTCCCACGATAGTAGAAGAGATGTCCACTTTTCAGTTCGATGAGATCTCCTTTTCTCCTTACCTCACTTAGCCCCACGATGTCCCACTTGATCCTTTGTAGTTCCTCTTCCAATTCAAGAAGCCTTGAATCAGAAGATAGGGAGCGTCCGTTGTACGTAGCCAAGGTCAGCATCAGATGGCAGCCTAGTCCGGTCCTCCGGGGATTCTTAGCAGCCTCTGCCTTCATGTCGCACTGGCCGCTGCCTTGGCCAGGTACATTCCAGCTGCCGGAGATTGAGGGCCAAGATTTAAGTTGTGAAATCATTTTGGAGGGGTTTGGCCATAACTCACCACGCTGGCCAAGCGGGTTGGTGAGTGTGGGATAGAATTTCCTCTAATCCCGATGGTATAGTTATACCGCTATTGGCGGTCGTCAGAGCCCCTTTAGTGGGAACAGGATGTACCACGAGAAGGCGGGGTTGACATTTGTCAAGGAGAGGCTGTGATGTTACGCATCACCTGACCTTACATCCCATTTGTATATACAAGTTACTAGGTCTATGGTGCGGAAATGTCGTACGGTTGTGAGATCTCTAAAAACGAATATATATATATATCATCATCATCATCATTGTCAACCATTATCAATCCACTGCTGGACGAAGGTCTCCCCAAGTTTCCTCCACAACGGTCTGTCTTGTGCCAGTCTCCTCCATGTCACTCCCGCATATTTACAAATTTCATCCACCCATCTCCCATGTGGTCTTTTTCTGGGTCTTTTCCTGTCCCTTGGAATCCAATCTAAAATTTCGGCTGTCCATCTATGGTCTGTCCTTCTGGCAGTATGTCCAGCCCATTGCCATTTCAGGGATTTAACTCTGATCATCATGTCTTCCACTCTTGTCATTTTTCGGATCCACGAGTTCCTCTTCTTATCTCTCCTGGTTACACGAAGCATGCACCTCTCCATGCTTCTTTGAGTTGTCTGCAGCCTTTGTATGTCTCTTTTAGTTAAGGTCCACGTCTCTGCACCATACGTAAGCACTGGAAGGATGCATTGATCAAACACTTTTCTTTTAAGACATAATGGCATATTGCTCTTGAAAATTATGCTGTTTCTTCCAAAAGCTCTCCAGGCAAGTTTTGTACGCCGATTAATTTCTTCATCAATGTGACCCTCACTTGATATCTGCTGTCCAAGATAAACATACGTATCTGTTATCTCCAGTTTTTCTCCATCAATCGATAAATCTTCATTTCTTGTAAAAGCATTGAACATCACTTTTGTCTTCTGAAAGTTCATTTTTAATCCCACTTCTTTACTCTTGTCAGCAAGTTCCTGGATCATACTCTGCAGCTTTGATGGGGTAGTTGCAAAAATGACTACGTCATCAGCAAAACGAAGGTGGGTTAGATAATCTCCATTAATCTTTATCCCTTTGTTTTCCCAGTTCAGTGATTGAAAGACATTTTCCAGTGTGGCATTAAAGAGCTTCGGAGATATGGTGTCACCTTGTCTCACTCCCTTTCCAATTTTTATGTGTGTTGTATTTTCAAACAGCCGAATCTTTGCACTTGCATTTTCATAGATGTTATTAATAATATTAATGTATGCATCTTCAATACCGCAGGATTTCAGAGCCGTGGTAACTGCTGATGGTTTCACCGAATCAAAGGCTTTTTCATAATCGATAAAATCATATTCCCTCGCTCTTTCAATTAGTTCTCTCAGTACGTGGATATGATCTATTGTGCTGTAGCCACTCCTGAATCCAGCTTGTTCTCTCGGTTGAGCCATGTCCAGTGTTACCTTCAAGCGGTGTGAAAGAACTTTAGTGAAGATTTTATAAACCACTGATAGGAGGCTGATAGGTCTGTAGTTCCTGAGATCCTCAATGTCACCTTTTTTATGTAGCAGGATCTTTGTAGCATTGTTCCAATCCTCAGGAATCTTCCCTTCATTAAGGCATCGAGTGAAAATTTGGGCGAGTACTGTTTCAATTTCTCCACTTGCTTCTTGTATGATGTCTATAGTAATTCCATCTTCTCCTGGAGCTTTCCCCCGCTTCATGTTCTTGATTGCATGAGCAACTTCTGCTGGGAGGACTGGAAGAACTCTGGTACCTTTCATGATGTCTGGAGTACATGTATCATCCCTTTCATATAATTTGGAGTAGAAATCTTTCACTCTTGTCAAAATTTCGCCTCTATTTCTTGTTATAGAACCATCTTCTTTTCTCAGAGCCATAATCTGTTTTCTTCCCTTACTGAGATGTCCCTTTGCTATCTTAAGGCTTTGGTTGTTTTCAATTGCTTTCCTCACTAGCTCACAGTTGAATTTCCTTACGTCTTCAGTGATACTTTTTCGTGTTGTCTTGCATAGCTCTATATATTCCACTTTGGAAGTCACATCTTCTTTGTATATATATATATATATATCATCATCCTCAACCATTATCAATCCACTGCTGGACGAAGGTCTCCCCAAGTTTCCTCCACAACGCTCTGTCTTGTGCCAGTCTCCTCCATGTCACTCCCGCATATTTACGAATTTCATCCACCCATCTCCCATATGGTCTTTTTCTGGGTCTTTTCCTGTCCCTTGGAATCCAATCTAAAATTTCGGCAGTCCATCTATGGTCTGTCCTTCTGGCAGTATGTCCAGCCCATTGCCATTTCAGGGATTTAACTCTGATCATGATGTCTTCCACTCTCGTCATTTTTCGGATCCACGAGTTCCTCTTCTTATCTCTCCTGGTTATACGAAGCATGCACCTCTCCATGCTTCTTTGAGTTGTCTGCAGCCTTTGTATGTCTCTTTTAGTTAAGGTCCACGTCTCTGCACCATACGTAAGCACTGGAAGGATGCATTGATCAAACACTTTTCTTTTAAGACATAATGGCATATTGCTCTTGAAAATTATGCTGTTTCTTCCAAAAGCTCTCCAGGCAAGTTTTGTACGCCGATTAATTTCTTCATCAATGTGACCCTCACTTGATATCTGCTGTCCAAGATAAACGTACGTATCTGTTATCTCCAGTTTTTCTCCATCAATCGATAAATCTTCATTTCTTGTAAAAGCATTGAACATCACTTTTGTCTTCTGAAAGTTCATTTTTAATCCCACTTCTTTACTCTTGTCAGCAAGTTCCTGGATCATACTCTGCAGCTCTGATGGGGTAGTTGCAAAAATGACTACGTCATCAGCAAAACGAAGGTGGGTCAGATAATCTCCATTAATCTTTATCCCTTTGTTTTCCCAGTTCAGTGATTGAAAGACATTTTCCAATGTGGCATTAAAGAGCTTCGGAGATATGGTGTCACCTTGTCTCACTCCCTTTCCAATTTTTATGTGTGTTGTATTTTCAAACAGCCGAATCTTTGCACTTGCATTTTCATAGATGTTATTAATAATATTAATGTATGCATCTTCAATACCGCAGGATTTCAGAGCCGTGGTAACTGCTGATGGTTTCACCGAATCAAAGGCTTTTTCATAATCGATAAAAGCCATGCACAATGGAAGTTCATATTCCCTCGCTCTTTCAATTAGTTCTCTCAGTACATGGATATGATCTATTGTGCTGTAGCCACTCCTGAATCCAGCTTGTTCTCTCGGTTGAGCCATGTCCAGTGTTACCTTCAAGCGGTGTGAAAGAACTTTAGTGAAGATTTTATAAACCACTGATAGGAGGCTGATAGGTCTGTAGTTCCTGAGATCCTCAATGTCACCTTTTTTATGTAGCAGGATCATTGTAGCATTGTTCCAATCCTCAGGAATCTTCCCTTCATTAAGGCATCGAGTGAAAATTTGGGCGAGTACTGTTTCAATTTCTCCACTTGCTTCTTGTATGATGTCTATAGTAATTCCATCTTCTCCTGGAGCTTTCCCCCGCTTCATGTTCTTGATTGCATGAGCAACTTCTGCTGGGAGGACTGGAAGAACTCTGGTACCTTTCATGATGTCTGGAGTACATGTATCATCCCTTTCATATAATTTGGAGTAGAAATCTTTCACTCTTGTCAAAATTTCGCCTCTATTTCTTGTTATAGAACCATCTTCTTTTCTCAGAGCCATAATCTGTTTTCTTCCCTTACTGAGATGTCCCTTTGCTATCTTTAGGCTTTGGTTGTTTTCAATTGCTTTCCTCACTAGCTCACAGTTGAATTTCCTCACGTCTTCAGTGATACTTTTTCGTGCTGTCTTGCATAGCTCTATATATTCCACTTTGGAAGTCACATCTTCTTTAGTTGTCCTCATCTCTCTTCTTTTTTGCATCAACATTTTGGTTTTTCCTGATAATTTGTTTACATGCAACTTGTTCTTAGACCCAGCTAATTTTGTTGCTGTTTCCATAAGAGCTTTGGTTACTTTTCTGTTAACCTCCGAAATATCCACTTCTTCCGATGTTAGGCCTTCTAAAGCAGAGAATCTGTTCTTCAGTTCCAACTTGAAAGTATTATGGTGTTTTTTAAGGTTGGTTATGTCAATACATTTTGTTTGTCTTATGAGCTTGCCACGTTCCAGTTTAGTGTTGAGGTGCATCTTACATCTCACCAATCTATGGTCACTACCTGTGTTGAACTTGTTTAGCACACTGCAGTCTTCGATGACGAATTTTTTGTTACACATAACAAAATCAATTTCACTTGTCGTCCCAATTGGATGTCTTCATGTCCATTTCCTGTGTGGCTTTTTCTTGAAAAAGGAATTCAAGATGAAAAATCCTTCTGCCTCTGCAAACTCAACGAGAGTATTTCCACGCTGGTTTCTGTTGCCGTGACCGAATTTACCTACTGAAGTTTCATTCTGTTGCCGGTGCCCTATTTTTGCATTGAAATCTCCCATAATTATCTTCAAGTGCTGCTTACCTTTATTATTTAGATGACGAATTTCCTCATAAAATTCTTCAATTTCTTCTTCAGGATGACTTGTGGTGGGTGCATAAGTTTGAATAATCTGAGCCTGGTTTTTTCGATAGTTGGATAACGAGTCGTGCAGCTCTGTCAGAGGAACTTTCAACTTCTACCACTTTATCCTTCAGTTTCTTGTTTATTATAAATCCAACACCACTAGTTCTGCCAGTATCTGTCCCTCGATAATAGAAGAGATGTCCACTTTTCAGTTCAATGAGATCTTCTCCTTTTCTCCTTACCTCACTTAGCCCGACGATGTCCCACTTGATCCTTTGTAGTTCCTCTTCCAATTCAAGAAGCCTTGAATCAGAAGATAGGGAGCGTCCGTTGTAGGTAGCCAAGGTCAGCATCAAATGGCAGCCTAGTCCGGTCCTCCGGGGATTCTTAGCACCCTCTGCCTTCATGTCGCACTGGCCGCTGCCTTGGCCAGGTACATTCCAGCTGCCGGAGACTGAGGGCCAAGATTTAAGTTGTAGAGTCATTTTGGAGGTGTTTGGCCATAACTCACCACGCTGGCCAAGCGGGTTGGTGAGTGTGGGATAGCATTTCCTCTGATCCCGATGGTATAGTTATACCGCTATTTGCGGTCGTCAGAGCCCCTTTAGTGGGAACAGGATGCACCACGAGAAGGCGGGGTTGACATTTGTCAAGGAGAGGCTGTGATGTTACGCATCACCTGACCTTACATCCCATATATATATATATATATATATTCGTTTTTAGAGATCTGACAACCGTACGACATTTCCGCACCATAGACCTAGTAACTGGTTTTGGTTGGTCACCGGACCTTAAAGCGACCCCTATCATGATGCCACGCTGGTGTTTCACGGGCTGTAAAAGCGCCGCTAATCAACTAATAGCCATTTATCATTGATCTTCGTTGTCACAATAAATTTGATAATATCTGTGTTATCGAATTTTACGACTCTCTTTGGAAAATTCTCTGGCAAAGAAATTGTTAGTTTTTAAACTTTAATAAGCTTTTGTACTGACGTAATAATATAATGTTCCTCATGAACTCGTCGACATGTGTACATCCGAGGGAAACACGGGGCATTTAACAAAAAATTCAGAACTAATAATATTTTCGCAGCGGATAGAAGATAAAATTTGAAATGCAAACTAAATTCTGATGTTTAGTCGCTTGCGCAAGTAAGAAGGAACAAAACAGGCTTTAATCGGAGAGGAACAAGATCTTCCCAAAGCAACTTTTTTATTAATACAAGACGTCATATTGCCGCAAATTTTCACAGCAGACAGGAGAGTAACGCAAACACTCAACTCACAATAAAGCACTGAAGGCGTTGGAATATTAGAGCATTAAAATGCGGAGAGTAATAACCACAGATGAGAGAGGTATGAGTTAAGGGATGGAAAGAGAAAGGGAGGGAAGGATGGATTAAGGAAAAGGGAGAGAGAGAGAGAGAGAGAGAGAGAGAGAGAGAGAGAGAGAGAGAGAGAGAGAGAGAGAGAGAGAGAGAGAGAGAGAGAGAGAGAAGAAAGAAGGAAGCATCTCTCCGACCGTCTTAGAAATGTCTCTGATGAAGAGATTCTCACTTGTGACAGGAGGAAAAGCACCGGACTTGGGCAAATCAGCAATTCAGTCACGTACTCCACACTGACTTGGTGGAAGCAGGGATGATATAGGAATGAAGGAAAGCCATAGGACGTGGTAATGCTTCCAGCAGAGGAGAAAATTACGTGTTCATCTTCTGCGCTTGCTGGTTTTGTTCTTTTTTTGCTTGCTTTACCCAGCTATACATGTACGGCAGTTTTTATGACTAGAGCAAGCGTACATTCCTATTATTCGAATCCTCCACCCCATACTGAGCTGTTCCGAGAAATAAAGACCAGCCAAAAACATTGGGCTTAAATTCACTCTAAAGCTGAAATTTCATGTAGTGGGTCGTTCACTGTGAGTGTGGTGGGAGGGCAGAAAGTTAACAAAAGATATGCCCCTTAATGAACATAAAAAAAACAGGTTTTTGCAAATATTTTTCTGTGTATTTTTGCTTTATTGTCATTTAAAAGCTGTGAAATTCACAAATTTGTTAGTGACGGTGATCGAATACGCGCCTCCAAGCTCCGGAGCCAGTTGTTCTAACCGACGAAACTACACCGACGGAATGTATCACTACAGATTTGTCGTCGTGACACGTGCTTCACCTCTGTAGTACGCCACATCATCTCCCTCTTAATTTTTTTTAGCGAAGAAGGAATTTTCATTTTTTCCAGACGATATGTGGAACAAACATCACACATTTTTCGAAGAACCTAACGGCCAGTAGATCCATTTCCACAATCGGGCGCCAAATGTGAAATTCGCAAATTTGTCGGTGACAGGGATCGAAACCGCACCTCCTTGCTTGGGAGCCAGTTGTTCTAACCGACTAAACTAAACCGACGGAAGGTATCACTTCAGATTTGTCGTCTTGACACGTTCTTCACATCTGTAGTACGTCCCAAACCATACATAAATTATCAGCAGGAGTAATTAACACATGTCTTGAATAAAAGCCGAAAATTTGGTGTCAATAAATATTTTAAAATATATAATGGGAAGCCGAAAATTGCTAATTCCAATTTCACGATTTCACATCTACATCGTGGTGAACATACGTATTTGATCATTTCAAATAGGGATCTTTAGGAAACTTCCAAAAGATAATAAGAATACCATTAATAACTAAGGAGACAACAAGGTCATATAATCCGTGAGAATGGTGTATATCAAAATATTTAATTATACCAAGCTTTCGCCTTCCAGTGGGAGGCTTTATCAAATTGCCATCATAGACGCTGCAGAATACGCAGCCAAAATCAATGATTTTATTAACGAATCAGAAATCACAGAAATCCCCAAAAACCCGACTGACGAACTGATCAGAAAGACTAAGGCAATAGCAAAGATTGAAAGCATGGCTATGATACTCAGAGAGGCTTCGAGAGTACTCCATGTCGCATGTATCCCACCACTTTTTGGGCGTGTGAAACACCATAAGCTAGGCAACAAGTTACGACCGATTGTAGCCAAGAACAAGTCTCCTACTTTTATTATAGAAAACGCTTTAACTAAATTCATGTCAGCTTTCATCCCAGCATCAGCACAAACTTTGAAATCTATCCAAGAATTTGTCAACAAAATCAAAACATTAAAATTGACGACACGGATATCATAGGAACTTTTGATATCGTTTCACTTTTTCTTTCTTATTCCTGTAGAAAAAGCAGCTGGGAATTTGGAAGCAGCAGTAAATAATTCAGGAGCACACTCGGATGACTTTGTGAAGAAAATCCGAGCAATTTTCAATTTAGTAACCCAACATAATTATTATATGTTCCAAGAGAAAGTTTACAAGCAAGTAAAAGAAGTCCCTATGGGGTCACCCCTTTGAAGTATCTTAGCGGAAGCGATATTACGGCCGTTAGAAACAACAATTATTAATAATTCGATGAATAAACCCAAAATTTGGCTCAGATACGTTGACGGCATTTTTTTTTGTCTGGCCACATAGGAGATATGAGCATAATAATTTTTTCAACACTATCAACAGTGCACACCGCAGTATCACTTTCACTATGGAAATAGAAGAGAATGGGAAGTTGCCTTTCCTGGATGCCCTACTGTCCAGAAATCTTAGCCATTCATTAGATATTCAAGTGTACTGTAAACCTACAAATATAGCCAACATCATTCTGCCCAGGGCTCCTTATGTCCAAGGTATTACAAGATTGCTCTCTTTAGATCATAGATGAGGAGGGAATCTTACCTAATGCTCATCTGATAGTTTAAAGAACAAGGAGATCTCCAACATAATAAAGACAGGAATTGTAGCTGGTTTTCATGAATGCGAACTTCGCGACGTACTCCAAAAAGTGCAAAGAAACCTATTAAAGAACAACACAGAGATGATAAACATGAAATTTGCAAGCAGCATTTCGTACCTTCCCCATTTCTCCTTCTATGTCAAGAATTTAGCGAGAAAGCATGGTGTTGAAGTAGCGTTGAAGCCACCGAAAATTATTGGTAAGATTTTAACAGCTGTAACGTATACTCTAGATTGACTTTCCTTTTGATTTTTACTATCTCTGGTTATTTTATTTTACTATGTAAATTATCTTCTTACTGAACGAGATGTTATTTCACCCGCTGAATGAGATCTGGCAATGAGTGTAAGTCATGACGTGGTGGTAGCCAGTATAAATAGGCGCGTTCAACGATACCGAGGAGAGCTGTTGTTGTATGGTGAGAGCTTTTTGTTGATGTGCGTAGGTAGAGCTTCGTTTATGTGAGTAGAGCTACGTTATTTTGTGCCAAGAGCTTCGTTTTATGTGATTAGGTTTTTTCTTCATTATTGTGATACGATTAATGTGACTAGTGTGTGTTGTTGGAGGATACCAGGACTTTACCAGAATAAAGCTTTTTGTTGTAAGTACGTTTTTCTCAGTTCATAGTTTTGTCAGATCTCTGTCTGGCTGTTAGGTTTATTTCATTAGTTGTTATTATTAACAACCAGCATTAAGACTTTATTCATCTTAATTACTACTACAACATTACTAGCAGTTAAAAGCTTGTTCATTATTATTACTACACTACTAGCAGGCAAGTTTATTCATGATATAATTAACACACAACAAGCATTAGAAGAAGCTTAGAGGAAGCTGAATTCATTATAATTTAGAGGAAGCAGAATTCATTATAATTGGCGCCCGAACTTTTCTCGAACACGAGGTCTTGACAATTATTACCCATGTCTTCACTACCTGAGACAACTTCAATGTTCCACATTAAGACAAGTTTCCGTGGTGATGGGATTAATTTCGACCATCTGCAAGAAGCCTGTGGGGCTCACTTTGATATAAGTGATCTACACGTACCCAGGCATTCTTCACAATTTCGTAATTCACCAGCTTCTTATCACTCTGAGTCGCGGGTCGTACCTGAGGGAGTTCAATCCTCTCAGCGAAGCAGAATGCTTGCCCATTTCGTGCCGCATGCAGGAACAATTCATTTCAATGGTTTGGAGGGATCTTTAAAGTTTCTCGAAGATTTGGGAGATCATTTTGATCTCTACAATATTCCTCAAGACTGCAAAGTACAAATAGCAGGCACTTTCTTGAAGGATACCACTAAGACCTGGTATCGGCAGTGGAGAGTGTCGAACCCGGATTCTCATTATGAGAATTTCCGAGCAGAATTTTTGGAGGTCTTTCCTTTCGGCCTCAGTCGAGCTAGCCTTGCACAACAACTTTTTTCTCGTCAGTAAGGACCCAACGATAGCCCTGTTGCATTTGCGTTGGAAACAACACGCTTGTATAACTTATGGGATCCACATGCCAGTCATGTCGACATGTTGGACACCCTATTGCAGCAGCTCGACCCATTTTTACAGGATTTTCTTGAGGTTCGACACCCTGCTACAATTCATGAATGCCTTCGCCTCATACGAACGTATGAAGAGCGACACGGCAAACATGGTTCAACTCACCATGCTCGGGCACCCCGCGAGGCTTATTACGAAAACCCTCAGCGGCATAATAGGCCTAATAACTTTCAACGCGAGCATACACAAGTGCACGCCCAAGCTTCATACGTCCCACCACATAGAAGAGTGGCAAACCAACCGCGAGTTCTGAACAATTTTCTGGATATCGTACAAATGCACAGTATGCTCGACCCCGTTCCAATCCGCAGCATTCGGAACGTTTTCATGCTCAGGGCAATGACTTTTCTGCCCGTGCTGAGGGAAGAAGTAATAGATATGAAAATGTCAACAGACATGCGGAGTTCCCGCAGCAGTTTTCACGCAGTTTTCCTCATCGTGAAAATTTTCCCGATACCCGGCAGGGTCGAGGTCTCAGACCGCATGACAATCCAACCAGGAATCCTTTAGACTTCCAAAGGAAGTAGACCAAGGGTCGGTCCTGCTTCCTGATACCAAGCATTCTGACCCTAAAACAGTATTAGTGACTGTCCAAACTCTTCAGTTGCCTGATGTGTTCTTGACAATTGAAGATATTATTGTCGAGACAAAGTTTGACACTGGTTCTGAAATATCAGCCCTAAATACGAAGTTTTGCACTGACAATTTTCCTGCAATACACGTTCAGCCTGCGACGCAGTATTTGCGCGGTGCAAATAACGAAATCTTCAGTATCACAGGAACTGTCACATTATCTCTAGGGCTGGGAAAGGCTCGTTTTACGCATTCTTTCCTGCTTATAGACGAACTACCTGTTAAATGTCTAATGGGAATGGACTTTATTAATACGTTTCAAGTTACTCTGAATTTCGTACAAAATGTTATTTCCTTTCCGGAACCTGTCGAAGTGATTCCTACGGATCCTATAGATATAACGAGTTTGTTATTGAGTAACCAATTGAATGAGAGGCAACGAAACCAACTTTCTCTACTTTTGCAGGAAAGCCCTGGTTTATTTTCTGATCAACCTGGTTTCACACAGGTGGTTTATCATGTCATTGACACTGATGGTTCGAAACCGATAGCGACGAAGCCTTACCCTTGTGCTCCCCATAAGAAACAACAAATGCAACGTCAAATTTCCGAGATGATTAAACAGGGCATAATAAGGGAATCAACAAGCGCCTGGGCTGCTCCTGCCTTTTTGGTTTCAAAGAAACAACCCAATGAATTTCGTTTCGTGACAGATTTCCGCAAGCTCAACCAAGTCACGAGAACGATCAATTATCCACTACCTGTCATGTCGCATATTTTGCATGACCTATCGTCAACTAAATGGATGTCACCTTTGGATTTGGCGAGTGGATATTGGCAGGTGGCGGTACATCCGGACTCCGCCGATAAAACAGGCTTTGTGACTCCTTTTGGGGCTTATGAATACCTGCGTATGCCCTTTGGATTAGCTTCTGCACCTGCTACTTTCCAAAAGCTTATGGATACGGTTCTCAGACCTGTTCTGGGTCCCCATGTGCATGTATATTTGGATGACATTATTATTACATCCGAGACTTTTGACGAGCACCTTTCTCTGCTCAAACAGGTGTTCCAACTCATATACAATGCTGGCTTGACGTTAAAACTTAGTAAACGCCAGATAGTGAGGGACGAGATTGTCTATCTGGGGTTGAAAATCACTCCCCACGGCTTATTTACGGATAATGAAAAAATTAGGCCTATTGTTGACTTTCCTCGGCCTAAAACAGCAAAAGAACTATCACGCTTTCTGGGAATGACCGGATGTATCAGCAGTTGGTTCCCGCTTATGCTACAATCTGTGAGCCATTGTATGCTTTGAAACGTAAATACAAGAAGTTTGTTTGGACACCTGAGGCTAACGCTGCATTTGAAACACTGAAGTCTGCGTTGACTCAGCCTCCTGTGTTGGCTTTCCCGGATCATACTAAGGAATTTGATATTTATACTGACGCATCCGGAGTTGGTCTTGGTTGCGTTTTGTCACAAGCTGGGCATCTAATAGCTTTTGCGTCTCGTACTTTAGCCAAAGCTGAACGCAATTATTCAGCTACGGAACGTGAATGTCTTGCTGTAGTGTATGCTCTTGACAAATTTCAATGTTATCTTAACGAATTGACAGTTAACATAATTACGGATCATTCTGCCCTTCAGTATTTGAATTCTGCTAAGCACCTATCTCAAAGACTTATGAAGTGGACTCTGAAGTTACAAGAGAGCAATATCAAAATTTCGTATCAGCCAGGTCATAAGAATCAATTACCGGACGCATTGTCTCGCGTTCCGATTAGTGGGGTCCCCACAGAAACTACTCCTGAATCTCAGCCTTTACTTCTAATAGCTGATATAACATCCAGAGAGCAGATAATGGCAGAATTAGTAAATGATCCTGATTTTGGGGATATCTATAATTTTTTGCTTGCGGGTTCGTCCCTACACAGTGACCCTTCTCTGGCTGGGAGGTCACAGCATTTTGAAGTCATAGAGGGTATTCTTTACTATACGAAATCTAGGACTACTAGGGCAGAGTTTCGCCCATGTATTCCGCGAACCCTTAGAATGGCCCTTTTAAACAAATTTCATGACAAACCTCTTGCAGGCCATTTAGGTATTCGCAAGACCCGTTGTAAATTGCGGGATGTTGCCTATTGGCCTGGCATGTACCAAAGTGTGCTCGCATACGTTCAATCATGTCACTTGTGTCAGATTAATAATTACCGTAATGTAAGACCGGCCGGTCACTTGAAATCTAGTTCAAGTTCTCATGTTTTTGATATTATTTCAATAGATTTATTGGGACCTTATCCTTTATCTGTTAAAAACAAAGCTCGTTACGTGTTAGTATTAACTGATAATTTTTCTAAATGGGTTGAAGTTTTTCCCGTTAAAGCCGCTACGGCAGAAGTTATTTGTAATGTATTAATTAATGAAGTATTCTCTAGATATGGTGCACCTAATAAAGTAGTTTCGGATAATGGTCCACAATTTATTTCTGACATTTTTGAAAGAATGTGTGCGAGACTACACATTAAGCATAAATTTATTTCCCCATATCATCCCCAGAGTAATCCTGCGGAACGAGTAAACCGCACGCTAGTGAAAATGATTGCTACATTTGTCATGGATCATCACGAGCGATGGGATGAACATCTTGAGCTTTTTTCGTTCGCCCTCCGCTCGTCTGTTCACGAATCTACTAAAATTACTCCTGCAGAACTTTTTCTGGGTCGCAAAATTAAAACCCCTTTTGAAAATTTAACGGGAATTATCGACGAACTAAACCAGCGACCAACTCCGCAATCAGTACGAATCATGGCAGAAAAAGCTCGTGTTGCAATGCTAGGAGCACAAGCGGCTCAAGCAAGATATTATAATACTAGGCGTAGGGAACCAGATCTTGTCGTTGGAGATCTCACTCTCGTGGAAACGCACTTCCAGTCTTCTGTTTCTCATACTTTAGTGAAGAAATTTGCACCCAGCTACGAAGGTCCATATCGGGTGGCAAATGTGTTTGGAAATAATATTGTTCTTGAAAAACCTGACAATCAATTTCAATACGTACACGTTGCTCAGTGTCGCAAGTATCATGAACGAAATATCGATTTTATAATCAACCCTACTCAACCTTCTGTTCCACAGACTCAAGAGTCTATATCTCACGATCAACCTCCAGAAATTTTGGACGAACCAACAAACATTTTTGAAGAATCTCCAGTGATTTTTTCTTCACCCTCCCTTCCTCAAGACGGGCTTCCAAACACGCAACCAGATTCTCCCATGAGACGAAGGCTCGAATCAAGTTCTTCAAATACTAGTATCGTTCCTTTCCCTCCAACCATTGCCAAGACTATTGCTGCACCGTTTCCTGATAACTCTGCACCAACACAAGCTCCTACTTCCTTCAATACCTCGTCAGAGAGTATTTCTATAGGCAGAAATAAACATCGCCCTGCACGACCACTAACTTACAGCAGCGACTCAGAGTCTTCAGATATTTCTGATTTATCAGTTATGGACAATAGTTTGACGATTCCTAAACGTCAAACACCGATTACAAACCGTCCAGTAAGAACAAAAGCTGGTCGAAAACGTAACTTGTCTCCCCAATCTGCTTCGCCGCAACAGCGACGAAGGCAGAGATCCTTGCATCCGCCCGGGTTTCGCCCCTGGAACCTACGCTCAGGGCAAACAGGGCTGATGCCTGCTTCTACTCTCATGCCACGAGGTAGAAAGCGAAAACAAACGATGTGGCCGGAGCCACGTCCCTCCAAAAGAATGCTGGAAGGACAACACGGGCCCCAGCACAAAGGGACTACATATCAAAAGCCTGGGGGAGCCCGTTCCTGTCAGCCGCAGGGATTTCCGGACCGACAGACTTCAGCCGTTCCTGACCGACGGACGTCAGCCGTTCCTGACCGTTCCTGTCAGCCGCCGGGATTTCTTGACCAACAGACTACAGATGGTCCAGATCCAGTCACGTCCTGGAAGAGATCTACGCCACCTGAATTTACCAGTCCGATTAAGCCTGGAAAACGTTATCGTACTAGAGTTTTTTTATGCGTCCTCGAGATAAGTAAGTTCTCGTGGACGGGTTCTTTTCTCCGTTTGTTGTTTTTCCTGCACGACCAGTTGGCGTGTCAGAATTTCTTTTTTTCGTGTGGGCCTATGCATTCTTTTTGTGTATATATGTGTTTTTTTTTATATTTCTTCTATGTACATCTACTAATCCAAATTTTTTTTATATAGATGTGCTTAGGGGTAAAATAATAAAAATTGTTACTGTTAGGCAGCTACAGGCAATCTTCGCTGCTGATACAGTTGGTTTGTATTCAACGATAATATGAGAACGTAATTTGAAATTAAAAAAGTGATTTCTGCTAGGCAGAATAAAAGGAAGGTATGCCGATGCAGGTTTGTTTTGTTCAAGTATACAAAGTGTTTCACAGACGAATACAGATTTCTTGATTTTGTCATGCCAAGTTTGATATTGTACATACTGCTGCCACCGAAACAACAACAAAAGAGAATTCGATAAACGTTCATCAACGAAGTGTAAGACTTACACTCCAAAATTGATAGGTTTTTCGAAAAACAAAAAAAAAAACAAAAAACAAAAAAAAAAAATTAAGGGGGAGATGATGTAACGTATACTCTAGATTCACTTTCCTTTTGATTTTTACTATCTCTGGTTATTTTATTTTACTATGTAAATTATCTTCTTACTGAACGAGATGTTATTTCACCCACTGAATGAGATCTGGCAATGAGTGTAAGTCATGACGTGGTGGTAGCCAGTATAAATAGGCGCGTTCAACGATACCGAGGAGAGCTGTTGTTGTATGGTGAGAGCTTTTTGTTGATGTGCGTAGGGAAAGCTTCGTTTATGTGAGTAGAGCTACGTTATTTTGTGCCAAGAGCTTCGTTCTTTGTGATTAGCTTTTCTTCATTATTGTGATACGATTAATGTGACTAGTGTGTGTGTTTTGGAGGATACCAGGACTTTCTCTGAATAAAGCTTGTGTTGTAAGTACGTTTTTCTCAGTTCATAGTTTTGTCAGATCTCTGTCTGGCTGTTAGGTTTATTTCATTAGTTGTTATTATTAACAACCAGCATAAGACTTTATTCATCTTAATTACTACTACAACATTACTAGCAGTTAAAAGCTTGTTCATTATTATTATTACTACACTACTAGCAGGAAATTATTTTTAATGATATAATTAACAAAACAACAAGCATTAGAAGAAGCTTAGAGGAAGCTGAATTCATTATAATTTAGAGGAAGCAGAATTCATTATACAGCAAATAACAAGAAAACAGACGTGGACTATACTGCGGGGTATATGCAATTCCATTAAAATTCTCGGATACCTCTGTAAAATCATACATCGAAATGACGAGATCTTTATGTGTGCGACATAAGGAACATGTGAGAGACATAAGGGAAGGAAGAGGAGCGACTGCTTTAGCAAAGGAGGTAATTTACAACGCAGCAGTTCTCATATGCAATATTAGAAAACTGGTGGCCCCTTTCACTACTTATAAGGGAACTTTGGTCAGGAAGACTCTTGAGATTATCACAAGAAGCGATGTCTGCAACAATGGGGTATCGTTTGAACTGCCGTCTCCGTGGACCTCCATTTTTTGCAGCCTCTGAGTTTGAGATTAATATGAAACATCGCATGATACCTTGCACGATGCGTAACGTAAACATTGGACCCATGCAATTCACGTGTTCGTAATGCTTTATACATATGTGCTTGCATTTGATACGCGTGCTATTACTTGATTTTGAATTCCAAACGGATCGTTGTTGTGGCGTAAGTTCACCTTGATAAAGCTTCTCGTTGGAAGGCGAAAGTTTGGCATGATTAAATATTTTGATATACACCATTCTCACGGATTATATGACTTCGTTGTCTCCTTGGTGATCACTTCATTCGAATTTCTAATTTTAAAATAGACGACACCATAGCTATAACTCCTGATAGATTTTCAGTGCGCATTTTGATGTCTATCGAATGTAGAAATTTGATTTGTATATTAATTGTAGAGCAGCGAACAACTGTCTACGTGTTTTGAGAAATTTGCGAAAGTTTACTTTCGTAAGTATCAGAATTCCGATGCGTATTATTCACGGAGATTTTGTCGGAGCTCTTTTTACTTTGCATACGCCGCTCCTCTCTGTCGCACACCATATAAACTCGAACTGCTGGAGAAATGAATACTGGCTAGATTTGACGATGTCTCTATAGAGAGCAATGCAATGACAGAAAATCTGAATGCCGAAAATGGATAGAAATGAATAAAATGCTGAAAGTGGATGAAAATGAATAACATGCTGAAAGTGGATGAAAATGAATAAAATGTTGAAAATGGATAAGATCTGAATACCGAAAATGTACATGAGATTTTGCAAAGCAGGTAGAATCAAGCTCAATGCATCAAGAATGAGATAAAATATAGTTTCCAGCGTTGAATTAGTTACCCCCGAAACATACCTGAACACAGCTAATGAGGCTAAAACAGTTAACACATATGCATTCCTCCTTTAGCTAACCAATTTCTTTGGCAGTATCAGTTGGTCGAACACCGATCTGGAAGAAATTAGTAAAACAGGAAGAGCTAATACGACAAAAAATAAAATGCGGCACCCAAAGACGGTGCTCCCAAACCATAAAGGAAGAAACAAGCAAAGCAACCTTAGTATCTCAATGCACAAATCAGCTCTCATCTTCTCAATGCCCAAGATTAGCTCACTGTGGTAATATTTCTACACAAAAGACGAATAAAATGTCACGTTGAAACCATTTGTGCCACAGATAACTACGGTATTCCGCTAATGTTATGCAAACCAGGTGATGAAACGGAAGATTCTTAATTAGTCAAAGATGGAAACAGTAGAAACTGAATGAGAAATATGTAAATCACTTACATGGGTAAGAAGTTGACAGGCATGCCTCGAACCAGTGGTAAGCTATTCGGAAAGACAATTGTACTTATAATGGCGATTTGGCTAGAGACTTCCGCTGTAAATGGGAAATGCATTCTAAAAGTACACATGCTGGCAGTGCAGAGTATGCAGTCTAGGACATTTTCAGTAAATGCACCACTTTAGACTGTACATATAATAAACAGCAGCATAAGAAATGAGAGAATAACTGATGGGTTATGAGAGAATAACTGCTGGGTTATGAGAGAATAACTGCTGTACCCTGAGAATAGAGGCTAGGTACAAGTACATACCCTCGATATAAGAAGCACCATAATCTAAAAACAAGTCTGCAGAATTATTGACAAAGATCGAAAGAGTTGATTCTTATTGGTACAGCAGCACAGCTGGATCATAATGATCAGATGAGCATGCTACAAAAGTCAACAAATATGTGAAGCTGGATGCATAAATGAAGCAGATGCCGTAAAGTGGTCGATATACACCAGCCAATAGTTTCCGCAAAATATTTAATCTCGCAGACCTTTATAACTTGACCTTATGTTTTAGGCCTACAACACCTAAGACACAAGGGAAGAGATGCAGTAATCCTCCATACATTGCACATTGTGAGACTTTTACACAATAAATGGCCATGACAGTAACTGACTTCGAATCGGAACTGTGAGGATAACCATGCCATAAATGATAATAGTAACGCTTTGTGCAAAGTTTTATGACAGGATGAGCTTCTCGTCTTCACCCTGCTCATTTGTCCTGGCTTGAGAAAAGTAGGAATGGATTAACTTGTCCACTGACAGGAAGAATGCAAGGTATAGAAATTGCCACATATGTGCCAGAAACATCTAAGAAGGCAAAGAAATTTTGCGTTAAAGAGTTTTGAGTGCATCAAGAAACATCATTAATCTCATTCTTACTAGGTATCATTCTTGATGGGGTTACAGCATGGGTGAGTAAACTGGACCACGTTGTTTGCAATCGAAATACTTCTCTGTGTCAAAAAACGAAAAAAGCAGTAAGCCAAAACCATAAAGCTGAAAAGTAGCATTAGATGCTAGCTGACTTATGCAGCACCAAAATAAGAGTTCAGCGAAGAAGAACAGCATAGAATAACTGATGTTAATACTCTGGAAGAAGTAATAATAAAGAGTAAGAAGATTTAAATGCCTGGGGTAAAAAAAAAGTTGTACAAAGAGATGGATATATGAAAAGAGAAATGAGTAGCAGAGTGCAGCGGGGATCGAATAAATTGTGGAAATCGTGACAAACATTGTACATAAAATGAGAGACAAACATACAATATATATAATATATAATAATATATCGTGACAAACATTGTACATAAAATGAGAGAAGGCTGCCAGCCAAGCTAGAAAGCGCAATTTCGAAAACTGCAAAAACTGAGCAATACTGTATACTGATGAAACTTGGCCAATGAAATAATACACGAAGACTAAGCTAAGCGTTGTAGTAGTGACGATGCTGAGGTGGGCGTATAATTTGAACAAAAAGAGATTTAAAAATGAGTTCTATAAAATGAGAGTTTAGAGCAACAGTTATGAAGACCGAGATTTTGAAAAAGACCCGAGAATTAAGAAGGCGTTGGTATGAACACGTATCCAGAAAGTAAAAAAGTATGTGGTACGCAGAATTATGACCACGGATCTTTCAGGAAAGGGAATCAGCGGAAGACCAGAGATTAAATGGAGGGACAGTTGACACAATGTCATGAAGGGAAGGGGGATCAAGAGTGAGATGGTTGATGACAGAACTGAACGGGAAAGGAAAATACGAAACAGAGATTGCACTTGACTGTGGGACTGATAATGTTGTACATAAGAGATTGTATTTGACTCAGCCAGCTGTCTGAAAAGTTTCATGAGGTAAATGGGTGTTTATACATTGAACTCACTGATTTTTCCCAGGTATCTAGGAATAAGTTCCCCAGTGTGCTGGAAAATTATACGGACATTAGAATTGAACAGAATATTTCTTCAGATGAAGAAGTAACAATAGCATGCTGAGATTTGTGGGATGAGAGGTTGCCTAAACAGGTGCAAAAATTCTGTGGTACAAGGCCTCACTCAGACCGAGAGATGGACCAAATGGAACCGAAGGTGTGAAAATTAAAATTAAGGCAGAAAATCTAGCGGAAGACTCAAAGAAACGGGAAAAGTTCACTGCAAAGAAGAGTTAGCTTCTTTTAAAAAGTGGTTTGTTCTAAACATATATCAGGACAACGAACTGGTACACAATCGTGAGATGGCTGTATTAATGAATGAGGCGATATAATAATACCACTACTAATAATAAAAGCATAGAAACATCGAGGTGCTAAACACATGGAAAGACATGCATGTACTAACTACAATTTTTGAAATAACATCTTCATGGGAAAACTATTCTATGGAATATCAAACATTATAAATAAAGACTCATTACGAGCCCGTTGGGGATATTTAAGTCAATGTTCAGTGTTACAATAATGATGAACTCCGGAAAATGATGATTTTCAGCAACGTTTTAGGAACGGCACGCAATCTGAAAAGAATAAGAACAAAGTTTGAAGGAGACCACTCTGGTGATAAACACACCATTAAAGTGTGTTCATAATTTATTTATTTTTCATTTTACGAAATAAGCCGGTTACTTCATTGTCGGATCTCTGCTTTACTTCTTGTTAGTAACACTGTTACGGAGGAAACATTTGTGTAAAATGGAGTGTAGATATCGTACTTGCTTAGCTACAACTAAATCCCTAACATAACTTCACTGGAAAGCACTCTTACTGAAGTGTAAATCGACTGCAGTATTAGACTTCGCTATAAAGCTGAATTAAATATTCCAGATAGCGTATTTAAACACACAGAGCTAAATAAGCACTGAATAACACTAATGGCCAGTTTGAAAAGAAGGCCTTCTATTTATAATATCCAATATGTTTTATTTGGTCTTTAATCAGCACAACATCAATTATAGAAATATAACTCCAGTTCGTACTTAATCAACTAATACTTTGATATTTGAATACACCATATGCTCGTAACATAGAATACTCCGATCGCGTGTCACACACTGCTTCGTCCAGACTACGGACGGTACGTGCGTGCACAAGGGAGGTCACGTCTGGCCCGGGTCTCAGCACACCACTGCTGCGCTCTATTGGGCAACAGCGGGAATTAATTCAAGCACCTAATAAAACTTACAGAAGAGAACAGGAACCAAAAACGGAAGTATACGTTACAACATAATGCGAAAATTTCTATGTTAATATAAACTACAAGTTTCGCCATGTGGTACAGAAAGTATACCTTCGGAAAAGCGACGAATATATGGAAAATCTAAGGTTGGCTTTTTTTTTCGTCGTAAAGAGAATTTTTAGAAACAGGGTTTCGCTATTTTAGCCTCTATTTTAGAAACAGGGATTCGTGAAACGAATTACAAATACATATTCAGCAGTCAGCTGAGAAAACTATGCACCTGAACATGCAGGAAATGTGTGGAAAAGCTTGGGGTATGCTTTACACCATTCAAAATGTGAAATTAAAATTCTCCAATACGTCTTTTAACAACGTAAATACTGTTATACGTAGAAGATAAATTTAGGTAACTCATTGGAAAATTCGCACAACGAAAAACGGAAATTATCTAGGAAATACAAGAAATTTTAACCCTGAACAATTGGAAATGCTTTTTTGAAAAGAATTATCTTCCCATTCTGGAAGGGCAGATGAGAAGTTCGAATACATATTGACACCAGCGCCCGAGGAAACTGCAAACTGGCCTCCAAAGATCCAATGTGAGTGAACTAAGGTCTGATTATTTGCATTAACAAACTCAAAATAAAACAGAGGCAACTTGAACACTTTTATTTTATAATTTCAAGCACAGGCGATCTGTTTTTCTCGGCTTACGATAGTGATATTAGGTATTTTTCAAGAGACTTGGAGATGAGATGAGTTCCATACATATTTTGCGTATAATACGAGTACGTAAGAAACATGAAGTTATTATCACTAATTTCCATCACTTCACACGAAATGTTTCTTTCCCTAAATTTAAGGAATAATAATTACATTCAGGGATCTAACTTCAGATTTTGAGCCTGGAGACAAGGGTTTCAATTGGTGCCCTTACTGCTTAGAAGATGGGAAAAACATATAGATTTGGAAATAAACTGTTTAGTATTGTGGAATAATAACTTGTATATACAGGATGTTAAGAAACATTACGCACCAATGTGTGTGCGTGTGTGTTGTGTGAGGGGGTGGGGCGCAGCCGTCAGTAATTGACGGATGAGACGTGCACACATTTCATTACCACCTTTCTTGAAACAGCTCAGAAGGAGGAAGATGATGTCATCATATACCAACGGCGTTGAAAAGGTGTGCGGAGTACAACCCACTCCCTTAAATTTCAGGGATTTGCTAAAACATCCGCAGGCGATGGAAATTATAAATTTCCTACGTCGTCACCAAGCTGATAACAATGAGAATGAAGGAGATTCTTGAAATGATCAGTCCCAGAAAGCTTCAATTCTGTTATACACGTACATACACGGTCGAGTCACATTATTGTGACCACCAGCTAATATCCAAAGTAACCGTCGTGTGCAGCGCGGACAGCAGCTAGACGAGCTGGGAGTGGCTCAATAAGGTACTGGAAGTTTTTCACAGGTATGTGGAGCCATGCTGACTGCAGTGCATCTGACAGCTACTGGAGGGTGCCTGGTGGAGGATCCATAGAGCGAACAACACGATCGAGGTGGTCCCACAGATGCTCAATTGGGTTTACGTCTGGGGAATTAGGGAGTCAGGGAAGTACTTTGAAGTCTTCATCGTGCTCTTCCAACCATTCTTGGACATTTCTAGCTGTGTGACACGTCGCATTGTCGTGTTGAAAAATCCCATCCGCCCCAGGGAAGACAATCAGCATGTATGGGTGTATGTGGTCTGCAAAAATGGATTCATAACGAATTCGGTCCATAGCCCCTTCCATAGGTATGAGTCGGTCCCAGAGAATGCCACGAAAACATTCCCTAGACCATAACGCTGCCCCCCACCAGCTTGTGTTCTTCCACCAATGGTTGAAGAGTGTTTGTTTTCTAATGTTTCTGAATTTATACGCCAACGTCCATCCGTTCGATGAAGCAGACAACGTGACTCATTGGAAAAGACAATTCTTTGCCAATCAGCGGAGGTCCTATTCCGATACTGCCGTGCAAATGCAAGCCTTTTCTACCGATGCACCTTCTTTAGCATATGTGCAGTGACACCACGCGTCTATATCGGAGCCCCATACGCAGCAGGGTTCTCTGAAATGTCGTTTTAAACACAATTCCGGTAGCACCCTTTAAACACAATTCCGGTAGCACCCTGGTTCATTCGGCCAGTGAGTTGCTCCACTGTAACGTTTCGATCGGCCTTCACGCACCTTCAAAGCCGACGTTCACCTCTCACATCAATGGCACGTGGTGCTCCGCAGCTTCCACGTCGCTTATTCGCAATGGTGCCATTTCTCCAATCACGATACATTTAAACCACAGCAGCACGCGAACAGTTCACAAACTGCGCTGTTTCGGAAATACTGATATATATAATAATCCCTTTTTGCTAATCTGATAAGTCGCTCCCTTTATCCATGACAACAACGAGTGATATGTTTTCAGATTACCGACAGCACACCTTATATACTCTCCAAGCCAGCTCACGACACGTGTCTCCTTTCATTGACTACGCGCAGTTGACGTCAAAAGTCGGAGGTGGTCACAATAATGTGACCCGACTATATATATATATATACCTAAAGAAATGAGCGCGCCTGGAGACCAAACGGTACCGCAGGTAAAGTTCACAGAGCAGTATATATACAACCCGAGGACCGGCTTTCGGTTAGTAGAGTGTTCGGAGTCAGAATGGGAAAAGCTGCCGATTTATCGGAGTTTGATAAAGGACAAATTGTGAAGGCACGGTGCCTCGGAACTCTGATCTTGGAAGCGGCGTGACTTGTGGGTTGTTCACGTGCCCCTGTGATGAGTACGTATCAAAAGTGGTGCACAGATGGCCAAACGATGAACAGTCGTCCAGCCGTGTGTCGTCCGCAACTCACTGATGCCAGAGGGGAGCGGACACTGTCGCGCATTGTTTACAGCGACCGCAGGGCCACAGTGCGAAAAATCACCAGCAGCTACGACAGTGGTGATAAGGGTAATGTGTCACAACACACAGTTCATCGCAGCCTTCTGCGCATGGGCCTGCATAGCCGAAGACCCGGCCGGATCCCCATGCTCACTGCACGTCATCGCCAACAACGCATCAAACGGGCTCAAGATCATCGAGACTGGACCGTGGATGATTGGAAGAAAGTGGCCTGGCCTAACGAATGGGTCACTCCATCTCGGAAGTAGTGCAGGCACTGGGATTTTCACGAGCCACTGTGTCACGGGTGCACCGTGAGTACATCGAATCCGGTAAAACCATCCCTGCAAAGACCAACTGCCGTGCACAACAGCGTGTGGATGAGCGGGGTCATCGTCGGCTAGCTCGCATTGTAACAGCGAGCTAGCCGACGATGCCACAGTGCAAGAAATCACTCGGCAATTTAACGCTGGTGCACAAAAACGTGTAAGCAGCCACACCATCCAGAACCATCTCCTCGCTATGGGGTACAGAAACCATCGTCCCACGACGGTGCCGCTCCTGACCGCACATCACAGGGTGAAAAGATTAGCATGGGCGCGGGAACATCACCACTGCGGAAAAATGTTGCCTGGACTGATGGGTCGAGATTCACGTTGGTACATGCAGATGGCAGGATACGATTACGGCGCAAAACACATGAAGCGATGGATCCTTCTTGCCCGCAGGGTACTCTTCAAGCTGGTGGTGGTGGTGGTGGGGGGAAGGGGTTATTCTCGTCTGGGGACTGTTTACGTGGACTGAAATGGGATTCCTGGTACGTGTGACATCGTCCCCTACAGGTCAACGTTACCGGGATATTCTGGACGACCATTTGCTCCCGTTTGTGCGTCTTCAACATCCCACTGGGGACCTCATCCTGAAATAAGACAATGCACCGTGCCATCGCTCCCGAATTGTATCCGAATGGTTGCATGAACACTCCACCGACGTGACCTCGCTTCCTTGGCCAGCAAGGTCACTTTACCTTAATCCCATCGAGCACATCTGGGATGCTATCGAGAGAGAGAGAGAAAGAGAGAGAGATGTTCGAGGCTCTGATCCCCCTCCATCAAATCTTCGTGAACTGGGGGAGCTTGTTCAGGGGTCGTGGATCCGTATGGCTTCCCAACACTTCCGGTGTCTTGTCGAGTCCATGTCGAGACAAATAGTCACCGTCATCAGGGCGAAAGCTGGTGCTCCGCGTTACTAGACACGTATCTCTAATTCAATTGCTCTTCAGTGTATATATACACTGGCGGAAAGTGAAAAAAGAACACCAAGAAGGAATTGGCGGACGATCATGAAATTTACATATGTTAATTGGGTCGAGTTTACGTATGTGTGGTGTTAATTTCGGGACCAACCTGTGAGCGCTTACGCCACAGCACGGTATAATATGCAAATTATCGTCGATGGTATTTAAAGAGTACGGCGAAGTGAATGCAATGAGTCGTCGGCGTACGGACACGTGCGAAAACCCTGAAGAAGCTGCAATGCCTGGACATGGAAGACGTGTACGATTTCAGCAGTTATCGGACTTTGAGCGAGGTCGTCCAGTCGGACTCCGCGAGGCCGGGTGGTCGTATCGTCATATTGCGGAGCGAATTGGACGGGAAGTATCGGTGGCGGTACGATGGTGGCGTAGATGGTCCGAGGAACATTCCCACACGAGAGGACGTGGAACCGGGAGTCACAGACGGACTGATGAGCGGACCGATCGACGCATAAGAAGAGCGACGTTGTCAAGCAGAACATCCACTGCGACGCAAATCCGAGCTGCAGTTGCACCTGAGGTGACTGTGCGAACAATCCGCAACCGTCTACCGGATGCAGGACTACGTGCACGTGTGCCTCTGGCATGTGAACCTCTGACTCCAGTCCACCGTCAGGAACGGCTGCAGTGGTGTCGCCAACGTCTGCACTGGAGAACGCAATGGCGATCTGTCATGTTCAGCGATGAAAGCAGATTCTGCTTGGGAGCCTCCGATGGCCGTATGCGTGTTTGCAGACGCACCGGGGAGCATTTCCACCCTTCTTGCATCCGCCAGCGACACACAGGGCCTTCACCTGGTCTCCTGGTGTGGGGAGCGATCAGCTATCACTCCCGTACACAACTAGTGTTTGTACCGGGTACGTTAAACAGCACCTCCTACATCAACAACAACATTCAGCCCGTTGTTGTGCTATTTGTAAGGTCGGTCCATCGTGGTGTTTTCCAGCAAGATAACGCACGCCCACACACGGCATGTGTAAAGCAACATGCACTTCAGGGTGTGAGACAACTTCCATGGCCTGCACGTTCACCGGATTTGTCCCCCATTGAGCACGTGTGGGATTTTATGGGACAACGACTTATCCGGTCTCCACGGCCAGCCACGACCATCCCCGATTTACGCGTCCAGGTTGAGGATGCTTGGAACTCAATACCCCAAACTTACATCCAACATCTGTACGACAGACTCCATGCCAGAATTGCACAGGGTGACGCAGTTCATGGCGGTTCAACCTCGTATTAACCATGTTACATGGAAATGTTATTTTTCAGTTTACCAGCAAATACAGCTGCATTTCGCTATAATGTTTTGATCACGTTATCCTCTGTATTCCGTTATTATGCTGTATAAATTTCGTTGGTATCAGACGTCTCCTTCTTGGTGTTCTTTTTTCACTTTCCGCCAGTGTATATATGATCAATGTTCATCATTTAACCAATGTCTTTGTGTATATATATTGTTTTGTTTTCGGAAACCGGCAGTGGCCATCCAGGGGCGTACCGATAGTACTCGCAACCCCCGCATCGAGGGGGGGGGAGATCTCATGGTTAAAAGGGTCTCTAGCCTCAGAAAAAATGTTTCACAATTTTTTTTGCGGAAACGTCGTATGAAACTGGTTAAAGAAGTAGGCAGCTTTGAATGAGTTTTCAGAAGAAAAGCATTTTTTTCTCAGTAAATATGTAAAATCTTTAGAAATCATTTAGTTGCTTTTGTTCATAAAAACTGAATCACGGGAAAGCAATATTCAAAAGAACTTGAAGCCCCTTGTAGTAGCCCTTTCTGTTGCAAGGGGCCTGAAGTTCACAGCCCTTGCAATAGTTTCTACGCAGGTACGATTATATTAACAAGAGAATGTGAAAAAAATATCCGTTCAATAAGCGGAATTTTTATACCAATGAGTATAAGGTGTTACGTATTACAGTTGTTTGCACATAACTATGCATCCCCCGAATATAATGAACTGAAAGGTGTTCTTCGCGGGATCGAAAAATCAGAGATATGCGTCATTTATTTTCATAACAGCATCAAAAGATATTTTTTTTTACTATGTGCAAAACATTGTGGCATTATGTTAAGTGTGTCTTTTACATTCTAGAGTAAATAATTTAAGTAGTTTTACGTTTTTTGTGCTACAGTTCTTAATTGGTACTTAGTTATTTGCTTACTTATGTTGTGACATTTCGTTTAAATCGGAAATGTCATTAGGCACTCTCACACAGCAGTTGTATGTCTTGTGTGCGCAATCGTGAGGCATTTTAAAAACAGATCGCAGTTGTTTCACGCAATAAAGTGAAATAATTTTGATTTTACGAAAAATACTCGTAGGTTCCAAAGAATTTGATTTATTAAAACACCCGTAAAGCCTAGCTAATTATATGGAAGTTAAAATTTTGAGTAACTGAAAGTTAATGGATTTTCGCAAAAGGGACTCGAAAACATTTTTTGCTGGGGGCCCCGAGTTTTTTCGGTACGCCATCTCTCCCTTTTTGCAGCTCAGCCAAAAAAGTTGAGCGATTCTCTGACTATTTATGTTATCAATTAAATAATGGCCAGTTATTTTTTCACTAATGCTGAGTTCAGTAGTCAGTTTTAAGAGCCCAAGCCCGAAGTATGTTAGCGCAAGCCCGAATGTTTTATTGTAACGTATAATCTATTTTAACTTTCCTTTTGAGTTTCTTTTTCTATGTAAATTTGAGTTGGTTCTCTTAGACATTTTCAAACCTTAACGTTATGTATTTTCCCTGAAACGAGAATGATGTTGGCAACACACTGAAGTCAGAACAAGTGACGTATGAGTGGCCGGATAAGAACGATAGATAAAAAGGCGATGTTACTGATGATGGACGTGCTGTTATACTGCAATTGGATGCAAATCACTGATACTGTATTGCCAATAAACCGGATGTGAGTGCGGAGTACAAACCATGCAAGCAAAATAAATGTATTGTAAGTGCTACAATTAACCTCTTTCTTGTAATGAGTACGTATACCTGCTAATATTACATTGACACATAACGTAATTACTGACGTAAGGACTAAGTTAGAGCGGAAAGACAGATTGTGTTATATTGGCGCCCGAACTTTCCTGTGGACCGCATCCTGTTTTTCGTAGCAAATTATCGTTATGACGCAGCAAGAAGTGCAATATATTACCACATTCGAGCAGGCGTGTAATACGCGGTCTTGCCGGCATCTATGGGCAATATCAGACACCAGCAGCTTTATGAAGCTTGTGGCTCCAATCTTTCACTTGATGACTTCAATGAGCTTGCATACCATATAACCGGGAGTTCAACCCCAAATTTAAATGCCAATGTCAATCCAGATACGCATACACTGTAAAAAAAAATTGTAGATTTTACGGTTTTAAACCGTTTTCCAGGGTGCCAACACAAAACCGTAAAATCTACAGTTTTATGCCGTGTTGGAGCAAAGCTATAGCTTTGGTCCAACACCGCATTTAATGAAGAAAACAGCACAGAATTTGGCTGGAGCGAGTCACAGTCCAAATAATCACGAAAACACAAACATTTGGCTGGAACGAATGTGTTGATTGTGTTGGAGCAAACTGTAGATTTTACGGTTTTGTGTTGGCACCCTGGAAAACGGTTTAAAACCGTAAAATCTACAGTAATTTTTTATAGTGTAGGGAGCTCAGACGGGAGCAAATTTTTTCCCCAACCTCTACGACCAGGCGGAGTAAAATGTTTTCCCACTATGTACCTCAGGCTGGCTCAATTATTTTCAGTGGTACGGGTGGTTCTCTAAAATTCCTGGAAGATGGTGAGGACCTTTTCGGCATCTACAATGCCACAGTAGATTGCCGGAACCTGCATGAAAGATTCAGCTAAAACTTGGTACCGGCAATGGGCCAAAATAAACCAGGAAACCTCTTATGCTGAATTTCGAACCGACTTTCTTGAGTTTTTTCCTTAGGGTCTCAATACTAGCGTAGAGTTATAACAAGTTTTTTTCTATGTTTGTTCTTTTAACTGTTCTATTTGAAAATCTGTTTGTCTCCGACATCTTTCTGCTATGAGAAAAGTTTAGTGCACTGTTTCTAAATTTTTGTAACGTACGTTTTAGATGGTGTTAAGAAATGTTGCTATTTCTATTTCTGTTTTTTTTATTGATCGTAAAAATCCGGTTAATATTTTCTAACTGGTTGCATTGACTTTGAATAACTTTGAAAAATTTAATTCGCGTCAGGAACGGTTCAAAAGATGTGCTCATTACAACAGAAAACTCGGTGTCATCATTCCTTTCATTTCAAATATTTGGAAGGCACAAAATAGAAAACGAGGATGTAAATAACAAATATAACTGGAAATACGTATAAAACGTTTTGCTGCTTGTCATTGGTCACGTATTACGAGAACCAGCTGAAAAGTCTACATTCGAGCTGGGCACAGCCACACATGAACACAGAGTCCTAATAGTCCAAATTAGGGCGGGGGCTGGTTCGACCTTAAGAAATAAACCTGTAAATATAGTTTATGCTCCACTCTGATATACCAAACCGTGAAAAGGTTCTTTGTCACAATAACTAAAGTCGTCAACTCTTATATACACTATCTACCAACAAGTAATTGGACACCCCTGCAATCGACGATATCTGCGGTCCTGATACACGTCACGGCCGCCGCCGTTAAATATCGTGAGGGAAACAACAACGCAACCAGTCGCATGCAAGATGCCACGCAGTTCGGAGCTCTCTGATTTCGAGAAAGATGTAATCGTCGGGTATCACAGAAATGGCCGATCCATACGTGACATATCCAGCGAGTTGAAGTACCCAAAATCGACAGTGGCCTACGTGATTGGCAAATGGAAGATGAGAGGTGACTGTCGCAATGTGCCCCGATCCGGCAGACACACACAACTGGGAGTTAGAGACCGACGGGTGCTGGCCAGAGAAATTTGGAAGAACCGCACCAAATCGATGGGCCAGATCCGCGAGGAGTTTCAACAGGCATCCGGGAGTGTTCTTTCGATGAATACCATCCGTAAGGAAGCCCATCTGCTTGGTTATCATGGACGTGCTGCCGCCCACAAGCCTTTGATCACCAAGACCAATAGCGCTGCTCGGCTAACGTGGTGCAAAGAACGTCGACAGTGGACCGTTGAACAGTGGAAACAGGTTCTCTGGAGCGACGAATCAAGGTTCACCCTCTACCGTTCGGATGGCAGGGTCTGGGTTTGGCGTCTGCCTGGAGAACGCCTCCTGCCGGAATGTATTGTGCCAACTGTGAAGTTCGGCGGCGGTGGAATTGTGCTATGGGGGTGTTTCTCCTGGTATGGCACGGGTCCCTTAGTCGCAATTCCTGGTAGACTCAACGCCAAGATCTACTGCACCATTTTGGATGACCATGCGCTTCCTACGTTGTGGCAGTTTTACGGGGTGGACCCATGTTACTTTCAGGAATTGAACAGAATATTTCTTCAGATGAAGAAGTAACAGTTTACGGGGTGGACCCATGTTACTTTCAGAATTGAACAGCCTGCGCAGAGCCCGGACCTTAACCCTATCGAGCACCTCTGGGACGAGTTGGAGCGTCGACTTAACGGGTGCCCCCACCGTCCGAAATCGGTGAAGGAAGTGACCTGTCTTCTCCAAGCCGAGTGGAAGAAAATACCGCTAGCCGTCGTACAACGCCTGGTTGAGAGTATGCCCCGGAGGGTCGCAGCTGTAATCGCCGCTCGTGGAGGCTCCACCAACTATTGAAGGTGAATAAACTTCGTTTTCCTTTGCTATCACAGGTGTCCAATTACTTGTTGGTAGATAGTGTATATGTTATAGAATATATCAGGACTGGTGCTTCTGTTAAGTTATTGAAATAGTACAGATTAATGTCGATGTGCACCAAAATACATATGATATGTTTGAAATCAAGTTTCACTTAACCAAAACTCACTATTTAAGTAAATTAGGGCATGAGTATAGTTAAAATGATGCAGATGCTTGAGCCATGCCATATTTCGAGAATTTCTCTTCTAGCCGTCAGTGGCATTTCGGAATATATAGCACATCAATGTGTTCCCAGTGGAACACATTGAGAAAAGGTGGACAACTCATTCGGAACACATCGAGAAAGTAATTCTGGAAAATGTATTCGCAGTGTGCTACGACAGTGTTCCATGCTTTTGCACGAAGTGTCCCGAATGTGTTATGTGGAAATAATATTATATTCTATCATAAAACATTTTATGGTGCCAACATGAGGAGAAACAGACAAAGTGCACCGGGACTGACTTGACAGGGAACCATCTACGTAGGAAGGTTGTGGAAAACCCCGGAAAAACTGCAGATTAGAAGGCCGACAGGTCCGAGATTAGAACGCCCAAAAAGAATTCTGTCGTATGAAATTTAATTTTAAGATTTCTCTTGCGAACCTCAAATGTTTATTTTAGATTGTCAAACCAGTTTCTTTTCTCATTTAAGTCTAAAAATTGAGAGTTTCAATAAAGTAGGTAACAGTGTGTTCTCATTATTTCATGCGCATGCTGAAGAAACATGATTTGGGAACTTTCTTTTTTTCTTTTACTTAAACTACGAAATTCTCAGAATATAACTATTTCTTTTTCGCAGAGTATAACCAGTTATAATTTTTTTTATTTGTAGAAGAAATGAAAAAGAAAAGAAAAAGAAAAGAAAAGCTCCAAACGCTACAGGTTACGGTTATTTTCTTAACCGGTAGTCAAAAACGTCTAATGACGAAGAGGCGATTTGCGTGCAGATCAAAGCTACACACGTTGATTCGGCTTCTGTATTGCAGCGAAAGGCAGTTCCGTTTTGTATATTGCAGATAGTCTAAGCAGTATAATTACAATGGAAAATATCAATGAATCGGAACAATATGCAATTACATGCGCATTATACCATAATTCCAGACGGAATGAAGACAAGAGCAAATCTGCAATATAAAAAAAAATCAGGCACACGGGTCCATTCGCGCAGGAAACAATTTGCAGCTTTCATTTTCATGACAACAGTTTCACAATTTAACGAAGCTATAAAGGTATTTATGTAAGAAATATACAGAAAATACATACGAAGCTTTCGCTTTGTGGAACGTACTGTTTTTTTTTTTGTTTTTTTTTTTGCGTGTTTGACTTAAACAATATACAAGAGTCAGCTACGTAACCAATAGGAAAAATTAAATATGTAATTGCACGAACTATGTCGTAAGTTAAGTTCCTTTTGTGCAAAACTATTAACTTATGATGTTCTTCATTAAAAGTTGCAATTTTGAATTTAGGAGTATAACATTATTACTGCTCCTTCAACCAACTTCACGCAGAAGCACTTTCTCCTAAGTGTTTCTAAATATTGCGGGGTAAACCGTTTTACAGTAAGTAGAGAAAATATGTTTTTTTATGCACGGCCCCTTAATCGATGTATGCTTGAGTTTTCGCTTATATCTTGGTAAGGTTTTATGGTACCACGCTGTAAATTTGGATTTAGAGGTTTAATAATATTTCGCATCCCACGGACTATTTATCTATGGTCATAATTCATTTTTTTCATGATCATATTTCATAATTTATAATTCCCTTAATATACCAGTTCTGTTCTTGCATAGCGGATCATATTATCTGGGCCTCTTTGTGTTTTACTGTTGCAACACTGAATCACTGTATCTGTTCTCGATTAAATGATTCAAATCAAAAACAACTTTTGCAGTTTAACATTAGCGGCGTCTTTTTTCCGTAGCTCACTGTACACGTATTTATTTGTCGATTCGTATGAAATTTGGACTTTAAGGGTTTTATTATGTGCTGAATAGAATGCGCGTAAAACAACATACCTCTTGTATGAAAAATTCGGGGATAGAGAGCTAATTAGCACGTTAATTAGCTTAATTAGCATATTTCTTCACATCATAGTTCCCTTCAAGTGCTTTCCAACGGTACCTTACTTGTTTACATGCAACAAACGGTTCGAAAGTTAAGGGGTGGGTGGCTCGTTTTTTTTAGGTCTGTGCATGACTTGCGTAACTCTATTCCAAGTCGAATTGCTTCTGTTCTGAAAGCCCATGTTGGGCCTATAGCTTATTAGCATGAAGTTATCCACAAACAGTAAGTGTTCCCATTATTTTGTAAACCGCTGTACATTAATAACTTCAGGCAAACAGTCTCATAACGCATTCTCGGGAATTAAACACACGAAGTCTTACTTGCAGACCAGATTCAGTCCATAATTTATGGCGACACTGCAGCATATTTTCTTAAAAAGTAAAAAGACATCAGCATTAGAAACAGAACAACTCATGAGAATGAACGTGCACTTTTAGTCCCCTTAAGCTCAGTTCCTTCACACCAGACTGCGTCAACATGCACAAAAAAAAAAAAAAAAAAAAAAACTACGAGCAGAGAAAACCGAAGAAAGATGAGGAGAAAGACGAAAATTATTTGTCACACTTTTCTGTCTTGCCAAATTCTGTTATTTAAACGTCATTCTTTTCTTTATCTTAACTATGTTTTAATGATAATCTACGAAACAGTTCTGCATTTACAGGAATGTAGAAGGGCCTTAGCGCGGCTTAGCGGGGCTAAGGCACTTTTTTCTAGGCTCAGCATCGCTAAAGCACTTTTCATGATTAAAGCGGGGCAAAGGTACTTTCAGACGGCCATGTAGGCAGAAATGGAAGTTGCTGTGTTTTATACGCAAACATGTTCGTACATCAAACGAATGATTGTGTTACAGTCGGTTCACGCTCTATGGCGTTTCATGAATCGCAAAAGTTTTAGTGTTAAGAGAATGATAACTTCTTTGATACGACCGCAATCTTTTTTTTAATTTGATTGAAGGTTTTACCACCACCGTCAGCAACTCAATGGGCTGTAAGGTGTCGCTCGTCCCTAGTTTAGGGTCACTAGTTCCACGAAAGGGAGAGAGCCAGTGCCGTAAGACAAACACAACATCCATACCTCACGGGATTCAAACCCGAGCCAAATTCAGACCAATAGCCAGAAGCCATCGCTTAGACCACTGAGCCGCCGGAGCAGCATATATCCATTACTGCCTGCCCTAATTCATAGGAGAGTCTGATAGGCCAAATCAATGAAAAAACACTGAATATTTAAAATATTATTAATACTTAATGATCAAAATCGTTTAGAATCACGTTTACCACGAAGGCACTTTCTTTCTTATGGAAATTAAAAAAGAAATATATTCTTGGCATGTGACTCACACGTAGCATTCATTCTTTTGTTTTAAATTGCCTAAACTGAGCATTTTTAACAAACATTAATAACATCATGTATATTAAAATTTAATTAAAAATTATAAATGATTAAAACAAGTCAAACTTTAAGAAACTTTTGAAAGTTTCCTTTTCGGGTTGTTTTTGACTAATCCGTTCACCGCTAAGGCACTTTTTTATTTAAAACTACATCACTGTGCATTTGTCAGTTATAATTAAAGACCCATAGGATTTGGATCTATTATATATCTGTGAGGCCATCTTTTATAACTGTACATAAATGACTGATTTTGGTTTGTAAATATGCATCAGTTTTACATCTGATAACCATAGACGCCATTTAATTTCGTGATTTTTACATAATAGTTATATCTACATACAGGGCCGTAACTAGGGTGGGGCCGTCGGTGCTCCGAGTGCAAGGCCGCACGGCTCAAATATGCAAATAAATTATAGATTAGCCTCTACGATTATGATTGATAATAATATCATAATCAAGTTCAGACTAGAATTATTGCGATTACAGATTAGCCTACCTTGATTATGATGGTATCATTAATGACTTTGCTAAAGCTCGAAGAGTTCAATTGTGAATTAATATTGTTTCATACATGTAATATACTCAGTTCCTTTTTTACCAAATAATAACTATTGAGTTGTTTCAGATTTTTTTCTATTACATATGTACGTTGTTTATACTAATTGGTATGTGTAAGTAGTAAAAAATGAAATCATACTGTGATTTTTTCTTTGACTATGTTTGGGGGTGGGGGCGTAAAATGGTTAATATGTGTACTACCATGCTATTTTTGTACATTACTGACAAACGTATGCATGCAAGGTTGGACTTAACAAGAGAAACATTGGTTTTCTTACAAAACCATTGATGATTGAGAGCGAAGAAATTTCAACAGAGCTCGATGATTTTCATTGCCGACAGTAGAATCTCGAACTTTACGCTCGTTACCTTCGCTCCTTTAATAAAAGCCTACAACTCACTTTTTAAGTTCAGTGAATCAAACTCATCTCAGTAACTTACTGATAAGGGCGATAATATTCCAGTCTGTATCTGATAAGCTGAAGGCTTTCTGAAAATTACGGAATACAGCTCAGCCATGTAGATATTGGCAAAATTTCTACCCTGTCTAGAGCAACTGTTCCAGACAGTGTAGAGCATATACGGTATATATGCGCACACACACCACAGAAAATCAGCATTACAGGATTTGAATGATCTTTTCTTTTGTTGTCAAGGGTGGCCATTATCTTTTATAGGGGTGGTTATTCTAAGCTACTTTGTAAATACTGGTTTTTGGCAATTCCCTTCAGCTCATTATATTTATTCCTGCAATATCATACAACAGTATTTTGTACATAATTGTAATTTTTAGTTTTAGTTTCAAGTTTGGATTTTTTTTTGGTGGTCTGTTCTTTTTTACGTCGGATAGGGCCTGTATATCACATCTGAATTTATGTTAAAATTTTTGTGTAAAAAATTGGGACATATAATTAAAAAAGTGATTTTAAGTTTGAAGAGTTTTGGATTGGTTCTATTTCCATGGAATTATGAACTGGAAATTTAAGTTAATTGAGGAGGTTTTGATGTAATTAAATTAATATTGCTATCTTGGTCCTTCTATAAAAATATACAAATGTGATATAGCTGAAACCCACGTTCATTAAGTCTATAAGGAAATGAGAGAAGGGTCATTTGTGCTAGCCCTTGTAAAGGCCACACACACATAAATGGAAAATCAATCGCTAATTTTTAATAAATTTTCCCTCAGATGGCAATATCTAACTTTTAAATACGGCTTTCTAGACATTGGGTCTGCCGGTGTCCACGCCTGAGGAACATGATACGATGTCTAATTTCTCAGGTTTCTGTCCGAACTACTACTAGCACACATGAAAAACAGGTGAGCCGTCCAGAAGGGCGGTGTGGGGTGAGGGGGGGTGCAACGCTTTGTTTTTAGCGTGAATAATTAAAGAGAAGAGAAAGGCGACATATGCCAAAGCAAGAAAAGGAGTGTTGCCATTTTCCAAAAATTTATAAAAGACGCATTACAAATTCGTCTTTTTTACAACATCCAAGGGACAAGCTCATGTAAATATCTCTTATATCAATATGTTAATAATAATAAAATGACGAATGAGAATATCAGAATATATTGGGAAACATTTTTTGATCTGTTCATGTAAATCAAATCAATAGACTCCATGAATGCTGTGCAGTTGTGAGCTTGATCCTTAGATTTCACGTTGGTTTTCTCAGGGTGAGGATATTACCGAGTCAGAGTTTAGTGATACAACGTAGATTTATGTGGAGAATGTGTTGCATGCGAGCAGTAGCACATAAATGGAAAAATCTTTGTGAAGGCTAGAGTGCAGAAACGGCAGAAAGAATAGCACATGTGGTGCAGCAGATCTTTACTGTCATTAGCTGATAGGAACTCACGAATTTATAACTGTGAGGAGCACGCCCGTGACCTAAAAAGGAAACTGAAACGGGCTGTAAGCATGTTTAGATTTTGATTAGTGTTGAAACCTCAGCTTTTGTTTCCTTCTCGTCCTCCTCCTGCTCTGTTGCCACCTTCCTGCCATCTGCAAACAACTCACGGCATCTTACAACTCCGGTTCAGCACCACGGCCAAGTATCGAGAAACCACATCAACAATGATCATAGCAGTTAAAGCTATTTCTTCCTTCCTCCCCTTCTGCATTTTCCCCCTAAAATGGCATCTTGCCAGAAAAAGAATCCCCTTTCCTCCTTCGCCTGAATTATTCATACTTGCAGCGGGCGTCAAGGTATCGCACGCACCCATTCTTTCAGGGGAAGAACACTAGCCACTACGAAGCTGCATTCGGACGAGTTGCTCGCTCACTGTCTCCAGTGAATGAATGAAAGGATACGGACTCTCTTATCGCCCGCCAAACAACCGGTACCTTTGTAGCAATAAAAATTAGCCAGAATACTAGAGTTACGCTTATTAATAACTTGTGAAGATAAATTTAGGAACATAAATGAAAATCTGCACAGCTGCCAGTCGAGGTGACTTCTACGGTGAAATTTAAACGCATGTATCAGGTACTGCTCTCTTGCATTTTGAACAAGAACAAAAGAATGTGTTTACGGTACAAATAGTGAATTCAAATTTATATGATCTCAAAAGACGCTTATAGTGTGGTAAAATCAGTTTATCTACTGGCGTAAAAAGTATATAGATTCGCCAAACTTTCGCTCTCCGCTGGGAGGCTTAAGTCTATCTTATTGCCTTGAAAAAGCTTCCCAGTGAAGAGCGACAGTTTGGCGAATCTATATACTTTTTACGCCATTAAATAAACGGATTTTACTGAGCTATAAGTTTTTTTGTTATGCACAACCTGGAGTACTTTTAACAAATTTTATATGATCTTATGACTTGACTGTAGGAAGTTTTATCAAAAGCTAGCGGAAATGAGGCGGTTAAACAAGAAAGGATTGATTTACAATAATGTAATGTTTATTATCTTAGTTTTCTTGAACACACTTACCCCAGCGTCCCTTTAACTTACTAAAACATTTCTCAAGTGCAGTTTTTTACCCTTCAGAAAAACTGTTTTGTCGAAAATTCCCGGATAATTTCCACACTGACAATACCATCGCGTTTTAAGTGTTTTTTCACTTTCGGGAATAAAAGGGAAACAGCATATAGCGACTTCTCGGGTCCCACCTATCGTTGGTTTTTTGATTCTACAGGGTAAAATCTGGATAAAACGGTCAAATCAGGCACAATGGCAAAATCTGGCCAACAAACCACATACAGCTGGTTTGTTAGTTTTGCGGGTTTTCTGGCGCAAGGGTAAAAAAATCTGGCCACAGAGCATAACGTATTTGGGAAACTGAAAGCTCAGATAACGTTGACGAAGGCACTAATCAACTTGTAAAACGGCTGATCCATGTAGGAGTCGAAAAGAAATTTGGGGTAAAATCGTTGTAAGAGTTGAGTAGAGTACGCAGGTGCGTTTTAATGATGATTTTGTATGCACCAGACTCACACTTTACAGACCGTTTAGAATTCACTGCATCACGGACACGTAGAAAGCAACAAAGTTAATTGACGATTTGACCTTTGAAGCAAGCTCATGGTGCACAGTACTTTATGATAGAAAAAAGTCATTGAACACCACCTTGGTTTTGCTTAGAGCTCTAATGCATTTTCCAACTCCGTGTACATATCATAAAGCAGCTGAAAAGCTTGTGAACGCTTCGTAGTCTCATTTACGTATACCGTTTATTTACTGTACGTGTTTCAGATGACAGTTTTCTCAGATCATGGCAAAATTTAATGCACACACTTGTTGAACAGTGCCTACGAAAGCCATAAAGGCGATACATGAAACAACAGTTTTGGCTTGAGAGGCAAGAGACGAAATGCATGTTCATGATCCCGAGCATGCACGAACACCAGCAGTAATAAGCATCTACACATGGAATTCACGAGTTGTTGTCTGATGCAAACCAAGACCTGGAATCCGGCTATATACCTTTCGGTTCATACCCTGCTTATGTAACACGGAAAAACAAATATTTATTTTTCACATCAGTTTCCCAAAGCCCGTGAGCCGCAAATCTTGGAAATGCAATTTATTCTTCAACAGGGGGTGATAAGTTTTATAAACACTTAATACATCTTAATAAAAGTAAATGTGCATTAATGGGATCTGTAGTACGGTGCCATTTTGGTGGACATAATAGTGTCATCATCAACATAATTATGACGCAGTTGGGCCCAGGTGACCACACGATACTTCTAACATTTCGCCTTCAGATTTCTCGATCCTCCGCCAGTACTCTCCAGTCAGTTCTTCTCGTTGTTACTCTCACATCTCCCGTCACGCGATCTTTCTAACTAATCCTTAGTCTTCCCGAAGGTCTCATTTGTTCAGATCTATAGTCCTGCACAAGTCTAGAGAAAATTTTCCTTGGCCTTCTAGTTACATGTTCTGCCCACTGCAGTCGCCTGGTCTTCATTTCCTCAATTATATCTTTTTTACATATACACTGCTGGGCACCCAAAATGCAACACCAAGAAGGACACGAGATATCAAAGCCAGATTTACTGGACACATAACAACAGATACAAAGATGAAACGATTGAGCTTACAGGACCGTGCGACTTGCAGAACACGCAGATATCAGTAGTTCGTGTGGCCCCCATGGCTGGCAATGACGGCCGCTACACGCCGCGGCATCTAACGAAAGAGGCTTTGGATTTGGGCTTGGGGTATGTCGGTCCAGGCTACTTTCACACATTGCCACAGTTCATCAGGCGTAGCCGCGGGTGGTGCTTGCCGGGCCACTCGGTTGCCGATCAGCGACCAGACGTGTTCGAAGGGCGACATATCGGGAGAACAGGCGGGCCACGGCAGCAGTGACACCTGGTGGGCCGTGAAGAATTGTTGCACGATGCGTGCCACGTGCGGGCGCGCATTGTCCTGTTAAAACGTGGTCGCTGGTAGGTCCTGCAGGTAAGGGAGGACTACAGGCTCCAAAACGTCGGAGATGTAGCGGTGGCTGTTGATTGTACCGGCGATGCGTACCAGAGGGTGCGGGTATCATATCCAGTTGCGCCTCAAACCATAACGCCAGGCGACGGACCGGTATGGCGATGCATAATGCAGACGTCATACAGTCTCTCGCCGCGGTGCCGCCACACGCGAATCCGACCATCGTGGTGTTGCAGGCAGAAGCGGGATTCGTCGGAGAAGACAATGTGAATAAGGTTCTGTAAACGACTGCGTTGGGCAATACGATTCCAAATTTAAATTACATCTTCAATGAGCGGCGCAGTGGCCCAAGCGATGGCTTCTGACCATTCGCCCGAGATGGGCCCGGGTTCGAATCCCGTTACGGCATGGATGTTGTGTTTGTCTTACGGAACTGGCTCTCTCCTTTCCTTGGAACCAGTGGCCCTAAATTAGGGACGGACGACTGCTTATAGCCCATTGCGTTGCTCACGGCGGTCGTTAAATCTTCAATAAAAAAAAATCCTTCAATGAGTTGAATTTTGGTTGGCTTGTTTTTTGATAGTTCATACGACACTTTGAACTACAAATTTTCGATCGGGTTTAAGTCCGGTGACTGTGGTGACCAATCAAGAAGATGCTGAACATTTTTTCCCCCTGAAACTATACTTTTCCATTAATTTAGCACGATTACAGGGAGCATTGTCATCTCGAAAAATAAAATTGCCGCCATAAAGTCTTCTAGATGATGGTAGCCACTTGTTTTCTAATATCCAGATGTATTTCTGGGCATTTACCGTACCATCGACAATATGGAGGTACCCAACACCATGTGCACACTTGAAGCTCTAAACCAATGAGCTTCAACGGTCGCTTAATGGTAGTCACTAAGCAACTTGGATGGAATTCTTCATACTTGAATCTCCTTACATAAGCACTGCTCTGATTCCAATTAAGGCAAAATTCTTCTGATTCATCACTGAAAAGAACATTTTCTCATTGCTTGGTTATCCATGAGACATACAGTTTTACTCACTGCAGTCTACGCTGCCTTTGACTTGTAGATAACAGTGGTTTACGCCTGCCTTTGCAGCCACGTAAGCCATAGTGAAGCACTCTCTTCCTAATAGTAGATGTACTAACAGTAACATCAGTCACTTCAGACCATCTTTGAAGCCACTCAGGTGAATTGAGCCTCTTGTCTGACAAGCTTAGCTTTCTGAGCACTCTGTCCTGCCTGGTTGAAGTGGATCTGGGCCTTCCACTGTGACGCATATATTTAATATCACCAGTATCTTTTACTTTCTTCAGTAGCCTAATAACTGTAGATTGATTACAGCTCACTCTTTCAGAGATTTGACTTGAAGAATATCCCTCTTCATGCAGAACAATTATTTTTGCTTCTGTCCGCTGCGGACAATTCCGCAGTTTTAACCATTATTGAGAATGTACACAAATTATACCCTATTAACAACAAGAAGCGACCACTACAATGCTCTAGTATGATCATATGTTCATATGTAGAGGATTTTAGGAAGGGAGTGTCTGACCCCAGGTCTTAAACAACCCTTAGAAATAGGAAACTAAGAGATTTGGGCTACAGCGCCCGATAGGAAAGTGACACGGAAGCGAAGTAGAAAGGGGGAGGAAGAACGCCCTTATTTATTACCGGAGGGTCAGTACCCGGGGTCCGACGGTTTAACTTGTCCATCCGACGCACGGCGGATATTTAGTCGATCGAGCGTTTGTACCTGCCTGGGATCGAACCTGAGGCCCTTTCTGTGGCAGTCACGAACTTTGCTCACTAGGCCACCCGCGGCACAATGCTCTAGTAGCTCTGAGTCAACCCTTATAAAGGCTGGAGTAGGATTAGGATAGCATTAGGAAGCAGCCAATCAGGTAGAATAATGTCTATGATTGGCTGTAACAACTGATACGCAGCTAACGTGAATTTCAATGTGCTTGTCAAACCCCACATTTTATGACATATCTAAAGAACAGAAGTAGCTACAGGAAAAACTAAAACATTTTTGAAATCTCCATTAAATTTCGCATCTAATGACATATAAACGATGTAATAACTATGAAAATCAGTTAGTTAAGAAAGAGTTAAAATTTAAAAATTCACGGTTTTTGCAGGTGATGCAATACTTTTGGACACCACTATATCTGTGAGTGCAGATGTTTCTTCCGATTTAATATGGTACTAGCAGGATTAGAAATAGGTTTGGGTTTTCAAATTTCTTTTAATCACTGATATCACAGATGCAAAGAAGTGAAAAGCGTTTGTACACAGAATTATTTTATTAACCCGTAATTGCACTATAATTCACTTTTGTAATTTACTTTTCCGGTGGCGCTGGATATTTCAAGGCTTTTGAGAATTCTGCCAACCTTAAGTTTGAACTCAGTATGAGAAGAAAACAGATCGCGTCCTATAGTGCATAGCGATGAAACAGTTGGAATCAGTGGTCACATGGGTTTGGGAAAAATTGCATGCTGGAGACCACCACTATAGGTAAACTGTACTTTTCTTGGAGCTAGGTAAATCGTTCAGCACTTTGTTACTCTTTCGGCGTAAATAATGACTGAAAGAACAGCATGTTTGAAACGCTATCACAGCAAACAAAGTGTTGCCTCTATGCCCTCCCCCTTAAATCATTAAAAGGACATTAATAATTCCCATCTGGTTTCACATTGTGAAAAGCTAAAACAACACAACAAAAAGGAAAGTAGGCAGAGACTTTAATTTAGTTTTGTCCTATTTGTTTTTAAGAAATTAAAAAAATATTTTTGTTTTTATGCCAACAGTGCGATCAAAAGGGTGCTCTTTGGCTGGAAACGTTCTTTGCGCTATAAGAATTGAATAACCAATCAGTCACACGAAGAAAGTTCAAGAATCGGCTTTACCGATTGTTTACATAATAACTACAAAAATCGTTTGATTTGGATGAAATGTTTGGTAGAGTGACAAATCACATTGAAATTGGCAGAATGGTTGTGAGGTATATTGTATATATACGCCGAAGATAGTATAATTCTCACTTAGTAATTGTATTCACATTTTGTTTGCTTCTAATGCTCAATCGCCTTGTAAAGAAACGAGATTAATACAACTGTATTCACATTTTGTTTGCTGCAAACACTCAATTATTTCATAAATAAACGGGATTATAATGTTGACTGTTGTCAATGCTCAGATTTTGACTGCATCACATATCTTGTGACGACATAATCATAAAATGAAAATCAAAAGATTACATTAGGAGAAGCTTAAAAACATACTTCGTAAGCAAACTTAAATAAAAAAGTGCGGTATACATTTTAGCACATCACTTCAAGATAAATGAAAAACAATGATTTTTTGGAATCCACACATAGTTTTTGAAGGAAAAGAAAAACTGAAATTTAAGTTAGTAGTAACTGTGAACAAAGTTTACAGTCAAACTTTTCGCGATATCACGATTACATCACTGAAAATGTTATGTTGGAACACAGTTAATGGTTCGTTGCCAGTTTTCAGATTCCGTCGACAAATTCTGCGCAGCATTCGCCGTGAGGTCACGATTATAAAATCACGCAAAATAATATAACTTTTTATAGCCTGCGCATTAAAGTTTAAATAGATTTCCTGTCGTAAGTTTAGTGCAAAAACACATAACTGTATCTAGATAACTGGAATACATAACCGTTTGGGAGATACTCGTATTTTGCATATTTCAATTTTTTGCATATATTTTAATTCTCAGAATTACTAGTTTTAATATGAAGATGAATTTCTTTGACTTGCGCGTTGGACTAGTCCATACTAAATGAATAACAGTTTACCATTTTGAATAATTTCCGTTTTTATTTCATGTAGATCGCCTAAATGATCATGTAATCCGGTACATGGGCCCATTCCCTGAGAACTACTATTTGAAATTCTTATAAATTACGGCCATAGTATAGTAACCGCGTGTTCCTCTCTCTGTAAGTGCCCTACATCTGCTGTCTTCAGGAAGAAGGGTTCCGGCATTTCTACCTGTCGAACGATTTTCATCTTTCTTCATCTCCCAGGAGTTCACATCTTTTTTCTGCGCTGATTTCAGCATTTCCAGCTCTTTTCAACGGTCGCTGCAATATGTCCGCTCTTTTTTTTTTATTCTGTATTTATATGTAAATGAGTCAGTGCATCTTGAATCATGGTCTGTTGTCTGATCCACATCTAATAACTTTTACTGTGGTTCTTGGTAAGCATCGCTTCATTCTTTGCTGAAAAGCAGTTTATACTAAACCTACAGGTTCCTCTCTCTGTAAGTGCCCGAATTTCACCGGCGTAAATTAAGTCGGTATTATATAATTTTTATATTATTTGGACTAATAATTATGGAACCTTTAAAGATGTTCCTCAGCTTGCCAAATGCTGTCCTGGAAAGTTGGATTTTTTTGCTAAACTCTTCCCCTAGTTTTTTCACCTACTTGAAAAGATTAAAGTAATAAAGCGCATTTACGAGTGTTTCGCTTTCTCTTCCGTCTATGACTGAACCCATTTGTATGCTTTCTGAAGAGCATTTTTTGTTTTGTTTTCATACACTTAAAGGACTCAAAGAACATTAGAGATACCGACCTAACAGCGGGTTGGTCCTCCCTTAGCGTGAATAACAGCCTATACACAACGAGGAATCGACTCTATCAGATGCCGGAGGCTTTCCGCAGGTAATACCAACCATACCTGTTGCAGCATTGTCCACAACTCTGTCCCAGACGTCGGTTCAGGGTCCATGGACCTGATATATCACTCCACGGCATCCCAGACCGCTTCAACAGGGTTGAAATCCGGGGACCTTGGGAGCCACTAGATAATTCAAAGCTCAGATGAGTGTTCCTCGAACCATACCTGGGTGGTTGCGGCCCGGTCACTCCAAACACACTAAGAGACCTAATGTGTCTTATGAGAAGGCTTCTCAAAAAATCACAGAGCCACCATTACCTTGAACAGAGCTGACCTGGCACGACGGGGCCATGGCCTCATGCTGTCGACGCCACACCCTCCCGTCAAATAGCTACAGCTAAAAACGGGATTCATCTAACCACACGACACGGCACCACTTTGCAGAGGTCCAGTTTTGATATTGCGGGCACCAGACGAGGTGTAATTTTTGATAACAAGCAATGAACATGGGCACACGAGTAAGGCGTCGGCTCCCGTATCCCAAGGCATACAGAGTACGCCGTACGCTCGCTCACTCACGCTGCTTGGGCCTCCGACATTGAACCTGTATGTGATTTGCGTTACCGTTGCCAAGCAGTCAGTCTGTACGAGCCTGGCTAGTTTACGTCGAACCCCAGGGCTCTGTAAAGCCCTGGTCGAACCCGGTCATCAATGGCTTGTGATTGGCCACCGTTTGCCCTCACGGCGCTGGTACGTCCGTCGATGGTATACTCGCGGTGACCCCTTGATGCAGTTTCCCTCGCCTCGGGAACCCTAAGGTTCTTACCACTTGGGAAATAGAATGACCCACATGTCTTGCGCCGACAATTAGTCCACGATCAAAGTCGCTCACGTTTACTCATTTTCGTCGATTGCGATACACTTCTGGGTAGCCCTGCTGTCCGTCTATTTATCGCCTGCGTTCAGTTTGGGTATGTTCCACTATGCGCGGTGATGCCCATGTCAACTGCAAATCACCTCTGTCTCTAATGTTTTGTCGGCTGAGTGTATATGCTTAAATCTACGGTTTTCATTGATCAGTACTTCTAACATTACTTTAAGAGTTTTATTTCTTCATCTTATTATTTTTTTGTTGAATATAAAATGCCCCTTACAAAAAAAAAATTACCAATAAAAAATAACGAAACGCCTATTTGTATTGGCCCAGGAAGTAAATATAAAATCATGCAAACAGCCTACCATGCATTGCAAATACGTAATTTATTTAACGAGTTTGCCTCACATACTCTTTCTATTTTACTTGTTTCCAATTAATTCTGCTCAATACTTTTCAGTTTCACTATCGTCCTACGACAAGAAGAAATGTCATGCTTTCTAGCTCGAAAAGTTCCAAGTACAGCTATTATTATTATTATTGCTGCTATATAATTATCATTTATATTAAAACCATGCCATCGAAACAAAGATATTTACAATTACGTGCGTAGTTAAGAAAAATAGATTTAATTGTAGAACTATAAACAGGTATTTGGCCTAGTGAGAATCTGTTATTTCACATGACTCGAACAGATTTATTCGAGCTTCTTCCATTGTTGTTTAAATCTTCATCCTAGAGATTTGGAACTAGTCCAAAATCCAAAAATCAATAAACCTGAATGGTAAGAATCGTGGGAGTTACGCGAAGTCCAAAAGTTCTAATTAACCTGAAGATAAATCTTATGAAGATGTGTTGAAGGGAAAGAAATATTTGTGTCGATTGTTAAAATTTGTAAGGTGTCTTTTTTCCTTTTCTCATTTTTTCTTCCCTTCAGGGCGTTCTGCGTAATCTTTAGATGGAGCGAAAAGATTAGAAAATCACTATTCCAATATGCAAATAAGTACTAAACTTGCGTGGAAAGTGCTTTAAACAGAGAGGATATCTTGGAAGCCAAAATTGAAATTCGCGTTTTGGGGCTCCCACAGCAGTCTGAATGTCGATATAAATTGCAAATGAAGAATTACTCCATTCTGTATGATGTCCAATAATGTTGTACCACGTATTTATGGTACTCAGCAGTTTAAACTAAGTTTCTGTTAAAACTGATCTTCCTCATTTTCTTTTTCTTTTTAAATCACTTCTGTAAAACACACAGTTTTGCTTTTACTAAATCTCACGATTTTAAAATGCGTTATTTTTTTAATGAACACATTTTTTATTTGCCTGTACTGAATCCTGTCCACCAATTTCGTCATTTACTGTCTCAGGTTCACTCAGAAGAGTTAATTTTATTAATAGTTCACAGAAATGACAAAGCACGGTAACCTGTTAAAACTGAAAACATGATACGATTGCCACCTTAGAACCAAAATCCTTTAAATTCTTAAGATTAGTTTAGATTTACCCAAGGAAAATAATTAATTTGTGCAAATTGACCGCTCCAGCTATCGTGTTGCTACAAAGCCATTCGGTTGTAGCTAGAACTTGTGAACCTAGGTAAGTTGAAAGGAATGTTCTGCGTTCGGATGGCATAGCAACATTCGTTGTGACCGGGTGGATCTGCCTCAACGTAAGAGACGGAACTGTGAAGCCCTGCCTGCGTTTTGTGACAAATTTCATTGCAGGAGAAGAATATTACAATGGGGAAGTAATTCCACCTAATTCTCGGGAGTAAAAAGTGATTTTTCTGACAGAAATACACAAACTTTGAATGTTCTATAACGTTGCACCATCTTTCTAGGAAACTACGAGACAACAGAGATGTTGTTTCTATGTGCTGCGCTATATTAGAGTCACCAGCAAATCTTATACCAGAAAAAATGGGAAATGTTTCACTGTGTTCTCCTTTATCTAACACAAACAAGTTCCAAGTTCGTCTTCATGTGAAAGATCTGAGCTTCATAAGACATGCTTTCATCTACAGAATATAATGTTTTCTTAGTTTAAAAAATTGGAGGAGATAATCAGTCCACAGACAGACAGACGAATCAGCAGTAACATGACCATACTTTATTCCGTGTGATGAAAAAAATATTCCACCAATATATTTGGTAAAAAAAGAGCCAAGAAAAAGAGCTTGTGGTTGCTTCAACTTTTTTTTTAAATAGAAAATGAGCTCGAGGTTGCTTCAAACTTGTTTCTTCTTTCTTCTCTCTAAAATTTGGCACTAACACACACGCATACTGCATATTTTTTCGATACCGTCTTCAGGGTCGGTTTTTTTCTTTTTCAGATTTTTGACCATACTAAATCTCGCGATTTCTGTACTATGTTCAGGTCTACAAACATTCAAACTGCCAAATCCGCAGAATATTTGTGACTGCTGCGGTGATTAAGTAACTGAAAGCCTAACGAAAATAGAGCTTGTTTCATTCTATCTTGTTTTATTTTCTATATTTTACTGACTAAGAACCAAACACCGTTTCCATAAAACACCACAGCAGTGAAATAAACAGAATCGAAACGATTGTACTGCAGAATTATAAGCTGTCCACGCACATCTGTTCATAAACACTACTAATCTCACCACTGTTGCCAGACGTTTTACGAAAGTCAACAACGAGCTTTATTATCGTACACTGCTGGACAATTGCTAAGGACGGATCATAAACGGCTATATAGCGCATAAAAACGTAAGTGTGGTTGGATGCCAACTGAAATAAAATAATGTCAGAATGCCAGGACATTACAAGAAAGACAATTTATTGTGCTCTGAAATCCAGAAGGCTTTGGAACGTGTTCAAGGGACAAACAGGCAATTTTGTGCAGAATACGTAAACGTGAAAAAAATGCAATTACCGTTCGCAGGCGTTCCGGCGTAAGATGTCAATGCGGGATATGGCCACCATGGAGGGCGATGCAAAATTCCACACGTCGTGTCATGCTTTGCACAACATTATCAAGCAGCTGTTGGGGTAATTCATCCCATTCCTCTGTCAGTGCACGGATGAGGGAGTCCTTGTTTATTGGAGGGCATTGACGACCAGCAAGACTCCTCCCCAAAGCATCCCACACATTTTCAATGGGATTCAGATCTGGAGAACGTGCTGGCCATACGAGGCGTAGAATATCCTCGCTCTCAAGACACTCCTGGGCAGCGACTATTCGATGACATGTTGCGTTGTCGTCCATGAAAATGAATCTTTCACCGACAGCACCACGGAACATGCAAACATGAGGTAGCAGAACATCATTAATGTATCGTTGGCCACTGATAGTCCCAGTTGGAAGCACATAGAGGGACGCACGGCCATTGATCATGATGCCAGCCCATACCATGACACGACATGTCGGATATCGGTCCCTTTCCTGACTGTTTGCTGGACAATATGCAGTACCACTATCACGCCAGATCCGTTGTCGTCGACAATCAGACGATAGACTGTATTTACTCTCATCTAAGAAGAGGACAGCAGACCAGTCGTTATCAGTCCAATTGCGATGTTGATGGCACCATTGCAAACGGGCGGTACGGTGACGTCTGGACAATGGGATGCACACAACAGGACGGCGGGCGTATAGTCCTCCTTCATGCAAACGTCTGGCGACAGTTTTTCGGGAGATCCGCTTGCCAGTAGCAGCCATAAACTGATTTGCTACCTCACTAGCTGTGCTGCGCCGGTGTCCTTTTGTTGATAGCACTATGTACCGATCTTCTGCAGGTGTACTGCGAACACGACCTCCCCCGTGACGTTTGCTACACTCTCCATTTGTTTGAAATGATTTCCAAAGCCTTGAAACAACACTGTGGCTGACGTCGAACTACCTGGCAACATCTGCTATTTTTCGCCCTTCTTCAATCTTGCCAATAATACGGATACGCGTAAAATCATCTAAGTGATGTCTGGAAGACATACTGAAAATTGCAATTTTGTCAATTGATTCTTTCCCTTTCAACTTTGCGTTTGAACAACAACGGTCAATACGTCAAATCCTTTATATCTCTTATCAGCGCTATGACGTCACGAACAAGTTCGGCAATCCAAAATTTGCATACGCACAACACGTTTTACTGTATCCCGCACTTATGCTAATTTCCACATTTTCCTGCCTTCCATTTTATGGTTGCTATCGTTGCTATTGTCATCCGTCCTTAGCAATTGTCCGGCAGTGTATTATCAGACGGCCCACGACGACGACGACGCAGTTTCGAATTGCTCTTACAAGTTTCAAACAAATGTGGAAGAAATTTTAAAAACAGTCTGCGACGTAAATTACCTATTTAACTTTCTGTTTTGGTTTACTTTCTTGTATGCACAGTTTGGTTACCTGTTGTTATGTTTTCTACACTGAACGTCACGTCCGAACGACGAAAAGCTTTTTTCTTTAGGAATTCATTAGCATTCAGTCAAATCAGGGAGAGGACAATATATACGACTTTGTTGCTGCTAAAGGGTAGGGTCGAATGAATTGTTGTTATTGTCCAGTCTAACTGCCAACGAGTTATCCTGGCGGTAGGCTTTTGTTTTATGTTGAACCTTTGTGCTAATGTTGTTAGATGTTTTACATTACATGTTTTCTATCAAACAATTGCTAAACTTAACTTACGTGTATCGTGACGACAGTCGACAACTAATGTGACAACTATTTGATGTGAAGCTTTCGTCATTTCTGTCAGAATTAAAGTTTCGCAACGAGAACTTAATGTGTATGTGAATGATTAGCTATCAACTTGTTTTAACCATAGTTATTGAGTCCTGAGAAACCCTAAAAGTAGGAAGGATAGGACTATTCAAACTTCAAGCTACTGACCATAGTTTGGGTGTTTATGTGACTACCTCTCAGATTGCCACGTACTTGGAATCATTCGTCTTCTATTGTAGGACGCAATTTAAAACACATTGCTGTTTTCCTTGATATTGTGACGACCCCACCCTCCCACAATTAATTGTCGAGAGGCGTGGCTAATTAACGGTAATTGAAACTTGATTGGGGGTTTTAATTAACAGAGTTATAATTTAAACACTTGCGCGGGGCGGTATATAAAGAAAAGATCTTCTAGCACTTTGAATTCAAGTGGCGAGTTGCAGGTGTTTGCCACGAGAACAAAGAGCCCATAAACGGAAATTGGACAGGTCAGAGTTTAAAAGCTTTTTCCCATAGCTCAAAAGTTGTATAAACGACAAGCGCTTTTGAAGCTTTTGTTTGTGCCGCGCGCGAAACAATGGGAAAGCATTTGGACTTGAAGCGTTTCCTAATAAATATGCCGCAGTTTTCAAGTGGTGGAATTCACCGCTTACCACCTCTTGAAGACGGGAGATTGTTGTTGAGTAGCAGAATCCGTTTGATAGCCGAGAAAAATAGGAAGGGGATTTTCCTCGCGCTCGAAATTGGTTGCCGTCTGCTGCCGCTCTAGAAATTTTGAGCATAAGAAGGAAAGCCAGCTAAAAACATAAGCTGAGGAATAACCAGCACTAGCTTTGCCTGGAAACTTTCATCCACACCAGCCGGACCACCGATACCTGCCGTAAAGGAGCCATTACAGGTGACCAGAGAGAGAGAGAGAGAGAGAGAGAGAGAGAGAGAGAGAGAGAGAAGAAGAACGGAATCGCCTTACTCATCCAGAGAGAGAAAGAGGAGGAACGCCTGGCTTCAGGAACGAAGGAGCCCCCCCCCTGCAGAGAGATAGAGAGTCTGAAGCTAATCGCCGCCTTTTCTCGTTCCACGGAGGAAAGAAAGAAGTTTATGCGTTTGAATGCGTGTATGGTGTCCGTAAGCAACGCCGCCTCCTCCAAGAAGAAAAGAGAAAGCTGCCCCTAGTGCCAACATATCAGTGTGTGCGAGTGTGTTTGTGTTCAAAAGGTTTCAACGGTATTTGGATACTCGAGGACATACGTAAGTACTTTATCAGTATTTTCTTTGCGGCCCATTGTGAATGAACAAACTTTTCGTTAAGACATAATGTTCTGAAACACCGAAGAGGGCCCAAAGCTGGCCTGAAATTATAGCTTTTATTATTACATGAAGTATCCGGTGTAAATTATGCCTGTATCCATTAAATCCCTGTTTTAATTGTTATACTGTGCCTCCATTGGTTTCTTGGTGTACGGTGCAGGCTAATTGGCTAACGAGGTATATTTGAGGATCCAGTGATCGGATCGCAGTCCGGAAATATTTGGCATCCTGATATCTGAAGCCCAAAGTCGTAACAAAAGTGGTGATCAGCAGTGGGATCCGTAGTGTACCTCAGAAGCATAGTACAACCGGAGCACAGTATTTATGCCAACTTTTGCAACTTGCATAATAAGTTGAGCTCAAAGTCTCAAAAATGGAAGGGATTAAAAAATATTGGATGAACTGAAAGATGAACTCAGAAATGGACTGAAAACTACCAAAGAAAGTTTTGAGCAGCAGCTCAAACAACAACAAGAAAGTTTTGAGCAAAGTTTACAACAGCAGAAAGAAAGTCTTGAGCAGCAGACGGGCAGCATAAATCAGCTGATAGCTAGAATTGGGAGGTATGAGGAAAAATTGATAAAAGAATAGAAGATACCAACTTGCGTATCGATCAGTTGGTAATTGGGCAGGCAAAATGCGTAGACAAAATATAACAATGTACCCAAAATTTAGAAAGCGTTCGTAATTTGTGCGAGACTCAATGTAGAGATGTAAAGGAAAAAACTTTCTGGGGAATTTAATGGTACTAAGTTAGAAGAAACTAAATTTTATAGGGATATTGAGAAAAGGGTACAACATTCTGAGACAAAAATAAGTTCGTCGGAATTTAAGTCAGCAGGGGTAATAAGCAAAGCTTTGAGTAAGCCGACTCGAATTAAACCAGGCGCGTTTGACGGAAAGACTAGCTGGGGGTATACAGGACCCAGTTCGAAATGGTTTCGAGTGTGAACGGCTGGAGCAAAAGGGAGAAAGCATGCGCGCTTGCGGCATCATTGAGGGATGCAGCTGCTGATATCCTACAAACTTTGTCGGAAGAGAGCCGTTTAAAATATTCCTGTCTCGTCACTGCCCCGGAACTCAGATTTGGGGAGGAACATTTAAAGCAACTCCATGTTCTTCAGTTGAAAAATCGCAGGCAGGAGGCCAACGAGTCACTTCAAGAGTTCGCGACAGACATCGATCGGATGACAAGTCTTGCGTATGGGCAATGTACGCCGGATATACAGGACACGATGGCGCAGCAACATTTTGTGGAAGCGATTGCTGATCCAGACATTCAGCATTCAGTGCACATGGTGGATTGTGATTCACTTAAGTCACCCGTCTTACACGCAATGAAATTTGACTCATCGCGCCATTCTAGGAGTCCTAGAAAAAACAGTTCGTATGGCGCCTGTGGCAGAAAGTCCGATCAACGCATCAGTCGAAACTAAACTCGAAGAGCTTTTGGATCTCCTTCGCAGAGATGTTAAACATCGTTCTGTTTCGTCTCTTGGCCGGGGAAGAAGTGATACGCCGTCTAGAAAAATGGAGTGCTGGTATTGTGGATTAAGAGGGCATCGCATTATCGAATGTAGAAAACGGTTGAGAGAGAAAAAAAGTCTAAGGAGCAGTCTTCGTGAAACCCTCAGGAGTCAGTTTCGAGGTGCGAGAACTGACGTGGGAAGAGTAGCCCCGCACGGTGAAAGCGCACGTCACATGTCTTTCTGGGGATTACAGTATTTTAAGAGTTGAGGGGATGATAGATAAAACTAAATGCCAATTTGTGTTGGATACTGGGGCGGATATTACACTAGTCCGTCCGGATTTTATCGAGCAAATTAAGGAACATGCAGATTGTTTGAAGGGTGAACAACGGGTTGAGATTCAAACTGTGAATGGTGAGGGTTTAGTTGTTCTTGGAATCGCAGGCGTCGACATACGAATTGGAAATAAATGCTGCAGACACATGGCAGTGATTGCTGATATCGTGAAAAATGCATCCTGGGTCTCGATTTTCTTAGTGAGAACGGAAAATTTTCGGACCTTAAGAATGGAACCATGAAGACGGAACATGAGGAAATGGTTCTCATGAAGAGTCAACATGGGCACCTGAGGTCGCATAGGGTCACAGTTCTCGCAAAAGAAAAGTGTGTTTTACCAGCAAAAAGTGAAATAATTCTGGCAGGATGTTTGCCTAAGCTTTCACCAGAATTTTCGATGGCAGTATGCGAAATGTCCGAAATTTGCCCTTTACCGAAAAATGTACTTGTAGCGCGAGCGATGGTAAAAACAGCACATTGTATCCCTGTAAGAATAGCTAACCTGGGTGACGTCGATGTGAAGATACGGGAAGGGTTAGCGCTTTGCTCCTTGAACCCCGTGATTTCGGGGCGTTGCTGCAGAGCAATGATCCCATCCGACTCGCGCGTGGGCGGGAGCTGCGGAGTACCGGAGCATCTGCGTGACCTTGCAGCTGCAGCCACGGCGGGCCTGCGTACGTATCAACTAGGAGAGTGGACTGAGATGATATGTGAATTCGCCGATGTTTTTTCCGCAGGTGAGGATGATTATGGACGAACCAATGTCGTTTTCCATAGAATAGATACGGAAAATAGTGCTCCAATTAAGCAACCGCCTAGACGTTTACCATTAGCTAAACGAGCAGAAGTGGAAGAGATGTTGAGATATATGGAGAAGCAAGGAGTTATATAACCTTCTTTTAGTCCTTGGGCATCACCTGTTGTTTTAGTCTCTAAGCCTGACGGTCCGACTAGAATTTGTTTAGATTACCGGAAGCTTAATGAAGTAACTCGTAAGGATTCCTATCCATTACCTAGGATAGATGACACTCTAGATCATTTGGCTGGATCTGAGTGGTTCTCAACGCTCGATCTAAAAAGTAGCTATTGGCAGGTGGGTATGCATCCAGATGATAAAGAGAAAACTGCCTTCACGACAGGTAATGGTTTGTGGCAATTTCGGGAATGCCCTTTGGATTGTGTCATGCGCCCGCCACATTTGAACGTTTAATGGAAACTGTTCTTCGACGTTTACCGTTTGACATCTGCATGGTTTATCTGGATGACATAATTGTGTGTGGTACTCCTTTTGCTAAGCATTTGGATAATTTGAGAGTCGTTTTCACTAGGCTCCGTGAAGTGGGGTTAAAATTGAATTCGAAAAAGGGTAGATTTTTGCAAAAGGAAGTGAAATATCTAGGACATGCAATTTCTGCAGATGGTATAGGGACAGCCCCTGAAAAGATTGTGGCAGTCAAAGAATGGCCACCGCCGACGAATGTTCGGGAGGTGAGAAGTTTCCTGTGGTTATGTTCCTATTACCGGAAATTTATCAGAAGTTTTTCGCAGATAGCCCGACCATTGCATCGGTTAACTGAGGCGAAAGCTATCTTTGAGTGGAATGAAGAGTGCCAACGAGCCTTCGCGACACTAAAGGAAGCTCTGATATCAGCGCCGGTATTGGCTTATCCCAAAGCGGAATTATCATTTATCCTTGATGTCGATGCTAGTGAAACTGGAGTGGGTGGAGTTTTATCTCAGGTTCGGAATGAACAGGAAAAAGTCATAGCATACTTTAGTAAATCTCTTTCTAAGCCGGAACGGAACTACTGTGTTACTAGAAAAGAATTATTGGCTATGGTAAAAGGTATAGAACATTTCCATCATTTTTTGTTTGGTAGAAAATTCTTGTTGCGAACCGATCCTGGCGCTTTGCGTTGGTTGTTTAATTTTAGAAATCCGGAGGGCCAGGTAGCAAGGTGGATTGAACGTTTACAAGCTTATGATTTCCAGGTACAACATCGGAAGGGAAATGCACATAAGAATGCGGATGCTTTGTCGAGAAGACCCTGTCCGCCACAATGCAAATCCTGCCTACGCGCAGAGAGCAATGATCTGAAACCGAGGACCCAAGCGGTGCGCCAGGCGATAATTCCCCCGACCCCAACTGTACGAGATCCGTTGAGTCCGGAAGAGATGCAAAAAGCGCAGGAAACGGACGAAGATGTTGGACGTCTGGTCCAATGGAAGAAGGAGTCTCCCGACCGTCCTCCGTGGGCGACTGTTGCAGCGTACGAACCGATCTTGAAAAGTTATTGGGCGCAATGGAATTCTCTTGTGGTTAGAGATGGAATTTTGTACAGAGAATTGGAAAATTCTAGGAATGATTCGCGACAAATCAACTGGTGGTTCCAAGATCTTTGGTGAAAGATGTGTTGAAACAAATGCACGATAGCCCGACTGGTGGACATTTTGGTGTCAGAAAAACTCTCGCGAAAGTTTGGTAACGATTTTACTGGGTAAATGATAGGACGGATGTAGTAGATTGGTGCGTCCAAGAAGGGACCAACGACACGATGTCGCGGCAGAATGCAAGTGTATAATGTGGGAGCACCGTTGGAAAGGGTAGCCATTGATGTAATGGGACCGTTTCCTAAGTCGGAGGATGGCAACAGATATTTGTTGGTGGTTATGGATTATTTCACTAAATGGCCGGATGTCTTTCCTATGGAAAA